>ADNK01001130.1:0-155000 GCA_000320545.1 Bigelowiella natans CCMP2755 | reverse complement strand
TGACGATGATGATGATGATGAGTTTGCTATGAAAAGATGATACTGGTGCACACACACACACACACACACACATACACACACAGTCATATATATATATATATATATATATATATATATATAGATATTGATATAAAGTGTGTATGTGGTGTGTGTGTGTGTGTGTGTGTGTGTGTGTGTGTGTGCCCGAACTTGATTTTGCGGTTTGTAGACGCGTTGGTTGGGTCGACGGCGGATCGTTCTGCCTTCTTCGCTTTCTGGGATGATGATGATGATGATGATGACGATGATTTGGTATCATTTTGAGGCTTTTCCTTCTTATTCTCTTCCTGCAACAAGATATATCTGCTCAATCAGTGTGCAATCTATAAAGGGGAGAGTAAAAAGGACAATTTGAACTGAGTAGTAAGCTGTTACTACAACCTGTTGGTGTACGAAGACATCGTCCATGTTCTCAAACACAACTGCCAATAGCCTCGAGTCATTCATTACAAATTTCCTGCAGCAGCAGCAGCAGCAGCAGCAATGTTTAAGCCACACCATTGTACCATCGCTTCGTGCAAAGTATTAGAGTGACGATGATGATGACGGCACATGCTTGTGTAATCCAGAGAGGGGGGGGAGGGAGGAGGGGGGGGACGACCCGTCTGAGATAACCGATCGATCCAAACTAAGACCGATACTGAATCTATCGTTGTATGCTTCGATGAATTCCTTCCTCAAATCGCCCACTGAGGGATGATGACGATGATGATGATGAAAAGAAAATGCAACAGCTACATTACTGTCTAGTGCCGTTCAATTAAAACGATACAAAACACAAATTGCTACTTACCAGTCTTTGTAGAATGAGTAAGGATGTTGGTGAGATGTATTAATGTAAAGCTGCATTTCGGCGTCTCGGGATCCATGTAGTGCACGTACAGCTTTAACATGCCACCAGGAAAGTGCTCAGCCACTTCTTCATCAGATAGATGATCCATGTTTCCGTCTGCTTCAACCTGGTTTGTACAAAACATGGATGTATGTCAGCACACCTCTCGAGCTTGCCATATCCGATTATTCGCTACTACTGATGACTGACCCGTCGGGGATCATCAATGCATCATCATACGAGGGGAAAGTAGAAAGTAACCGCGAAATGCGTCTCGAAGCATATGAAAGGAATGGAAAAGAGGTATCATCCGACCCCCATGACCTTTTACTGATCGATTGTGCGAGAGCAGTCAAATGAGTTGTGCTTATCGATTATGGCAACCGGCTCCTCCGCTGCTTGCAACAACAACAACAACAACAACAATTTTGAAATAAATAATAATAACCTCGATTGAATATCCTATAGTTAATATCAAGAATCACAATGCGTCTGTGTAGCGAGTTGGCTTATCATTTCATGCAAGAGTGAACATCGATACGATATTCCTAACGTAAAAACGTTCCCAAATACTGGACCTAGGACGAAAATCCTTCTCCCTCCGAAAAATGGAGGAAATATCTTCAAGCAGCAAGCAGAGGGAGTCTCAACTTGAGGAGGGTGAGAGTAAAAATGAACGGCAGCTAAGGGTAATACAGTGTTCTATTCCTTCTTCACGTGTTGGTTGACCATGTGTTATGATCCTCGTGTATTGTTGTTGATAGAGCACCGTTGCATCAATAAGTTACAGTCGGAAAGCTACAGCTGTGAAGGTAGTAGTAGGTGGTGGACACATAATCTCAGTACCCTAACAATGGCATCTTCACCAAATGGAAGGTTTCGGATTCGATATCGCTGGAAACTCGAGTGTTCCGAACTGATGATTTTGAGGGGTCAAACATTACTATTGTTCTCGTCCATCAGGTCATTTTAATACTTCCCGTCGGAGCATTCATTATCTGCTCTGATATCCTATTCCTGGGAGATGATGATGGTGGTGGTGATATTGATAATGACGATGATACACGATAGTGGTATCGAGTTAGATTTGCTGCCAAATCGACTGTTGTTGTTGTTTTTGTATAGTGGTCTATTCTTGGTGGAAGCATGATGATGATGACGGGCATGGCAGGGGAGCTCGCTCAAAGGGTAGTAGTTACTTACACATCTGTTAAGAAGGAGAGGAGAACAGAGTCTATCTTCATGCTATGCTCTGAAACATCATCTACTACTACTTTATGTGTCGGTCTCAGGGTTACAACACAGTGGTCTTCAATATGAGAGGAGTAATACTACTACATAGCACTCCCATCATCATCATCATCATCATCGTATTAATACTCTTTTCCAGAATAATATACAACATCAGTTTTGCACCAGCTCATAAAAAAATATGAGAATTCAGAGCAGATCTCTCCCTAATGATGTGCGTGCAGGTTGGTGGAAGCTCGGGGACTCCGACAATCTGTGGATGCGATGAGGTGTGCAGTATGGAATGATGACCCAATATCTCGTTAGAATCATATCGACGATCATACTTAATATGTGCAAAACACTGTATGTATGCTTTTTCAGACAGCAGATGTTGAAGCCGTGGTAAAGTGGGAAGTAGCAAGAAGCAACAGCACTAAAAGGTTGGATAATACCCTACGATGTTAACGACCTCTGTATGTAATCAGGTACGGTACATAGTCGAAAAGCACAAAGGACACAAGGTAGTTAGTCTCGCTTTATATGCATATATATATATATATATATATATATATATCCCGCCCCAGAACGTTAGTATTACGTCCTGAATACCTTACGATCTTGCGTCATCGTTCGTACAGATTTATTTAGTTGCATCTTCTGCTGGTGCTCCGATAGCAGGTATTGCTCTCATCATCACCATCATCATCATCATCATCATCATCATCATCATTATCATCGTGATATATGATATTGCTGCTTTATTATGACGACGAGGAATAACATACCACTCTTTGGTAATTTTGTCTAGGAACGGTGCTAAATAGAGTAGACGAAATTGAAGGTGCGAGCAATTGAATACTTATCTTCTATCAGATATGCAATGACTCTCTGTCTTCCTCTCAACCGACGTGTAACAGCTACCCCGATAATGATAATGATGATATTGACGAAATGCATGATCACCAGGCTATATAGGGATAGGCTACATATTTGGAATTGCAGCTGCTTTTTTGTTCGGGGGACACTACCCTGGGTACTGATTATTATGATGGTGTTGAAGAAGCACATGTTAAGAAAGGAGGGGAGGAGGAGGAAGAAGATATCAGATGATAACACACAAAAAAGTAACAACATGGACAACCGATGATGAATCAACACCATTCTCTCTCTCTCTCTCTCTCTCTCTCTCTCTCTCTCTCTCTTGCTTTCCACTGGCGTCTTTTTCTCGCCTTCTTCTCTATTTTGCTAGTGATATATAGGTGGGTTATTTCCCTTCCTTTTGTTCTAATCCTGACACCTTCGATTCCTTCCAATAACCTTGCGTGCAGAGTCTTGTGCTCGAACAAACGCCGGCTATTTATCAACGGTTCCTGCGACATGTTTACAAGCGTCTGCGAATACTTATGGTAGATGTTATAGATAGAAATATGAATAGCCCTCCTATTTCCTCTGAAAGAATGAATGAACGGTGCTCTGTAGTGACTCTCTACAAATTATTGTTTTTGTTCCGAAATAGTGTCGTCTTTCAGTATCAACTTTTTTATGAATCGATAGGGGCCCCAGATGCATAAACAGCATTATCATGGCCAAATTGCTATTCATGATCAAATGCATGCTCCTCTCACTATCGCATCATCCATCATCTGTCATCTACATAGCTGCTGGTGCATGATGTGCGGGCCTCGTAAGACACATACAATT
Organism: Bigelowiella natans CCMP2755; assembly: GCA_000320545.1. Lineage (NCBI taxonomy): Eukaryota > Cercozoa > Chlorarachniophyceae > Bigelowiella > Bigelowiella natans. Next base: position 151,195 of record ADNK01001130.1, on the reverse strand, counting down.
CCTGGCGTCGGTCACTTCGAGATGGAAGGTAACATGAATGCAGGAGTTGCTTGCTGCATTGTGTCCAATCCCGATGGTGAAATCATTGTTGCTGAAAATGGCTGCTATATATCAATTTAGGCCCTTCTTATGACTCCTACATGGTGGATTTGATCGATAAATTCGTATCGGTAGCATCTGCTGCATGCATGCCGTCACACTCTCGCTACATCTAGCTATCTTATAGAATTAAACCGACTCTCACAAATGATAGTGTTTGTAATTCGAAATCAGATGTACATGACCTGAGCGCGAAAACACGCAGATACAAAATGAAATGTTTTAAGATTAGATATATTTATAATATATATATATATATATATATATATATGTGAACGATGATAACTTTGTATGCAAAGGCTATATGTACAAATCATGTTGTTTGATAGGACGAAGATATTCCAACGGGAGCATATGGATGTATGTGGTATGTTGATAACCAATTTCAAGCACCAAGATTTGTCATGACTTAAGGCAAGTTGTAATTTTTTTTTCGCATAATTGAATGAAGGTGCCTTCCAACAAGCTGTTGTTCCACGTGTTTGCTTGGGGTCTTTACGGCTATAATAATAGGTATCCTTGCATCATTAAATTACTTATAGACTATCCTAATTAGTTGTACCATGGAAGTATTTGTGCACCGCCCTGATGCACATGTATGACAATATTATAAGTTCGCAATAGCGTTGCGTTGAGATGCGCAGTAAAGCGACAGTCTTATGATAGACCTGTGTCTATTATTCTTCGTATATTCGTTTGTAAGACGGATGTAACTAATCAATTAAATGTGTTCAATAGCCATCCTTATGTAGCTAAGACGAATGTAATTAATCAATTAAATTTGTTCAATATTGCATTGGGTCATCCTTATGTAGCTGTGCATTTCTTCATTTGTATACTCGTGCAACGCAACGCGTCGGCACGTAGAAAGCAAGGTCAGCGGTCAACGATCGCGTGTCCGCAAGCAATGATGAGGTAGAGACTCGCGCATCGTTACATTGTTACTCATGCACTGCGTGATGTTGCTTGCGTGCAGCTGCTGCTTGTACAAGCCCCTGTGCATGCCGCAGACCATGCTAGCATGGAGCATACCCCAGTTTTTCATCTTTCACGCCTTCTTGCATGAGTATGTCTAGATGGACATTCTGAAGTGAAATGACATGCAAGATTCCTCCCTTCATTACCCAGTCAGGGGAGTGAGCTATCTCAGGTTAAGCAATCTAAAAGGCTACTAAATCCATTGCAGGCCAGTGTTTTTCACTGTCCATTGTGAAGTCCACCGTTGAGTGGAATATTTTCAAATATTCGCTTGGAGTGCACAAATCATTACTCGATGATACCTTCACCAACTTCTGAGTTGAAGGTAGATACCTGATAAATGGAGCTTCAGTCATGGTGGGGAACAATATTTATTGTAACATGATCCTAACTTTTGGAACATCGCTTTAGTTGGTGTAGCCGCTTTCGCATCAATTCCCATCTGTTCATTTAATTTGAAAGAGTTCAGAAAAGGTATTTATGACACATTTAAGGCTATTACTTTCAACATGTCTTTGCATATTCCCCATGAAAGCGTGAGAATTTCAACATCCCCTGCATCATCTGGATCCATTGCCACTGATTCACAAGTCCATGTTCTATAAATTCTTGAAACCTGTATGGAATAAACTTGATTCGCTATTCCTTTTGTTTATTGAAATGCTTTCTTACTTCCTCTGTGAACGCCATTATTTTGACGTTTTTCATTGTCAGTTTTTTTTCTTCGGCGACAATTAAATCTTTGAGAAGGCCGAGCAAAATCTAGAAGATGATGACGATCGGTTTCATCTGTAAGGGTCACTACTCTCGAATAGATATTCAATTCATCCATACCTTTGTAGGTGCTTCAACTATGTGCAGGAACATTGTACCCGATATTAAGGTAGCAAGTCCAGTAACATCGTGAATCTTCGAATTTTTTTTGAACCAGTCCCCGTGGAACTCTGTTGAGAAACAAAACCCCTGTAAGAAAGTCTAAAAGGTATAAATATAAACTATATTACACTACCTTCGATTCCATCGTTTGTACCCCTAGTGGCAGTGTACACCAGCCTGAAAAGGTTTATTGTAGCGCGTTATACCTAGCTTGGACAAGGGCTATGGCAAATTGCACGAGATTCAACCTCTCAACTCTACGTTGCAATGAATTTGATTTTCCCCAAATATCTCCGACGCTATTTCTGACTTCCTTTCTACATACCTTGTCGTCCTTGTATGTGCTCGCTTTTGTGCTATCTCTTTTGCCACATCAAGCAAGCTGACGCGTGAAGACTCCATCGCTTTAAGATCTACCTCCCTACCTTCGCCGTCAGGGGAGGCTGCCCCGTTCGATTTCGATCGAGGATCTTTGTTTTTTACAGTGAGTTTCATGTCAGCATTCTTTGCGTTCCGATGGCCCCGGGCCTTGCGCTGGGCAGGGGCATCATCCCGCCGTTTCGCGCTCATGTGCACCGGCTTGTTGAGCTGGCGTTTCAGGTTCTTGCAAGTTGTCGTAGAGCCTCCCGATTTACATCTTTACGACTTGCCAACGTTTGTATATCCTGTTCGAATAAAGGGCATTTTCATGAATGTTGTTTTTGTGTCTTCTAATTTGTCGTAAAGTACAAATGGCTTCAAGATTCTTTGCGAAAAAACGACACACGCTGGAAAGAATAAAAAGCAGATGACCTCTCGAGTTTGTGTGCGACATAAAATACACATCAACTCTCAAACCGATGTGCCTGAGAGAGAGATTTGAATCTGTTTCAACGGTAAATATAAAGCATTCTGTTTCTGACGTGAGACGTATATTTTATATGTCGAGTTGATAAAAGAGCTGATATTTGCCACAATTTTCGTCGTTGACAGCGCTCCAAACGATCTGCTTCTCGTGTCATTTCAAACGGGCTCTAAAATCGTAATCTAAATAACCCAAAAAGTGGTTGGTGTGTAAATAATGTACCTGCTGTTAAATATCCACAGAGAGTATCTGGTGTTGACGTTAGGCGTAAATAGAGGGCATTTACTCTCATTTTCGTAGTCCGTGCTCGCTGTCAGGCCTTCAAAACCAGGCCCGACGCTTTAACAATTAGGAGGTGGGTCCGCGCTCCTAATTCCCCCCGTCCCATGTTATCTATGAGATGAGCGAGCACCAATTTGAAGCTTTCGCACTTTCTTTTATCTACGTACTATGAGTCCTGATAGTTTAAAGCGAAACGGGAGGTGCAGGTTATCTGTCACGATGTTCCCCAGCAGCGCAATGTCTGCGTTCAAATGAATTAGATGCTTTCAAAGAAAACAAAACAGCGACAATGCACACTGATTGCTAACGTGCATCCTCTAACATAGGAACTAATTACGACTAAACTCGAGTCCGAGGACGCGCGAGGGTTAGAGAAGATAAGGCGTGGACGAAGCAGTTGGCTTCCAGGACTTCACAATTAATCATGGAGCAGCGCAATATTGAGGTCTCCACCCGAAAATTCTCCTTCGGACTTCTCCAATGACTTTTTATACATTAGGATAAGGACGAGAAGACCTCCCCGATGCTTACTCCGCTCTTAAGGGTAAAATCTATTATCGCCGCATTTTCCCATATGTGATCGCGCCTGAAATATTCGGTATATTTTCAGGCGTCGGAGAACCTGGAGGTGGAGAGATTTTGTCTTACTATTGCTTCAGCTTGTTATTCTTATTTTTCCTTCCAACATACACAGGAACTCTCAGCTCTAGCTTCGTTGAGCAAAATGGCGGAGATAGCATCATCCACCGTACGGAATATTGATATTTGAGATTCATTTAATTTTCCCTCATCTTTGAGTGATTGATAATTGTCATGTAATCTTCAGAAAGCAGCTCTTAAAACGGATACCAAGCCGCCCCCTCCGAAAATTAGTAGTTCTTCGAGTTCTAGCAAGTCACGCTCTCTTAGAAAGAGAAAGCCGGCTGCAGAGAAGAAACCCCAACCACAAAACCAGAAGAGACCAAGAAAACGTTCTAGAACTGCAAGTGTTGCAGCTGCTTCCGCAACATCTGGGGCTATTCAAACGGTCACTCGCTCTGGACGCACAGTGAGAAGATCGCGACGGAGTATTGAAGAAGCCGAGAAAACACATCATAACGATTCTGATGACGGAGGACCGGAAACAGAAGAAGAGTGCGAACTAATAGCCGTGCACACAAATATTAATATAAAGCAGAAATGTATTATGTATTTTTGGGATTACACTCATCTCATTCTCTCCCCCCCCCCCTATGTCAGTGGCAATGATGAAGATTCAGCAACGGAACCTGAAGATGTCGGTACTCAAGGGCGGGAATCTGAGAAAGGAGGAAGGAAAAGAGTCAAAGATCATCCCCCCCCATCGAAAAAGAAGGCCAGGACTAAAGGAGTAACGAGGTGAAGCACCTGAGTTCTTTTGATAGCAGTTGCACTCCCTCGTTAGAAAATACTAAACATTTCATCACTAAGTAACTAACATTCGTTTCCTCTATTTGTCAAATTTTCAGAGGAGACAATTCTGCATTGGATTCTCTTTTTAGTGCCATTGAAGGGAAAGGTAGTTGTCACGTTGTTGTTGTCATATAACAGCGCAAGGATACTACATGCCATAATGGATTACTTCGTACCATACCCCCCTGCCCTCTTCCTCTCTGGGCTAGAGATCAATGCTCGTGACAGAATGTCGAACACCATACACTCATTACGTTGTTATAAATGCGTGTTAAGCGTTTGTTCTCGATATTGAACCAGGTAAACGAGTAGTTCCTCGCGGTCGTAGCAACCGCAGCAGCAGCAGAGAAATCGCCAGTAAGAAACGCCAAGCGAACGATAGACGTTCAGCAGCCTCAGACAAACAAAAGAAACGTGGTAGTAGCAGCAGCGCCCGTACAGGCGCTGTTGAAAAGCGATCGAGTGCAACATCGGAGAAACGCACGGCTGCAGACTCTTCAACTGCCAAACGATCGCATTCGAAGCGTACAGCATCAGAAAAAGGCAAGAAGAAAAAGAGAACAACGGCAGCAGAAAGGCAAAAAGCTGCCGCAGAGAGGAAACGAGCGGGTGGTGATGACGCAGGTGGTGGAGCAGCAGGTAAAGGCGGAGGAGGAGGAACGACAAAGCGAACAACCTCAGCAATACGAAAGCGAAAGAGAGGTATTCCCATCTCGCTCGACACACACACAAACACGCACACGAATACGCATAGTTTTTCCGCTATCTAGGATGCACAAATAATCCGTTTCCCTTTTTCTGCTTGATGATTCAACTTCTTCCTGAACAGTAGCGAAAATGTTGTATTGTACGAAATTTAACGTATATTATCTCTTCTTACATTATCATCATCATCACTCATCATCATCATCATCACCTTCGTCGTTGGTATGATCATCGTTCTCGTAGGTTCTCGGTTGTCGTCTTCAACAAATTCTACAGCAGGTGCAACAACGTCAACCCCTCCTCAACAGTCAAAGACGACGACTACTCGGATAGATTCCAAACAGCAGCGAAAGCAGCTTATTGCTGAAACTGGAAAGATAGATACCTCTCAGATGAAAGTGCGCTTTAGAAATACCTTTGATTCCAGCGCTATGCAAGGTAATTTGATCATATTTTTCGTCGTCTTCACGATAATTATCATCATCATCATCATCATCTTTACTGCCACTTCATTTGCGTGTATTTAACCAGCGATCATACCCAGCCCGAAGAGCGAGGAATGCCTACGCCAGCTCACCGTAGCTTTGAAATCGAAGAAGTTCAGGTCATGGTGCCGTTGTGAGTTTTTTGTCTCGGCAATCGATCGTTTGTACTTTGCGCAAAACGATTTCATGGAGTGCTTGTACGAGTATGGGATGGGGAACATCAAGCAAATAACGAGAACAGAGTGGAGCTACGTTAGATCGATAATCGGAAAACCCAGGTAATAAAGTAGTCTTAGTAGTAGTTATCTTTATGTCATGATGCGACAGAAAGGGGAGGAGGAAGAGGAGGAGGATAGATGGACCTTATGCATGCTATTGGTGGTGGTAATACGATTGTCAAAAAAAGGAAATTTGAGATTCTTTCTCGAGATCTGTCGTCGTTAAGTGAACAACTCGCAATGATGAGAAAAAATGACCAAGCAACGCCTTGAGGTCCTCTATACTCTGCGTTCTGCAGAGTATAGACAATGACCTGTTGCAATATATATGAGGACTTTGTTTTAATTTCAGAGCGAATAACCATTGACAGTATCGTAAAGATTTCGTTTTTAATTTCCCCCTCTTCTTTTATCTCAAATTTATTGAAGACATTTTCCTTGTCGATTAATAATTTATCTTTAGGCGTATGTCGGCAGCATTCTTCCGTGAGGAGAGAAAGAAACTAGAGCGATATCGGGACGATGTGAGGTGTATACAACAAGGCCTGACAGTTGTCTGTGATGAATTTCCTTTCCCTGAGGAGGTCCCTGCACGTCTGGTTGACGGTCAGACTGTAGTAGCAGTCCATCCTTCCACCGGAGAACTTCACACTGGAGTTGTCATGCCGAAGCCGCCAAGATCCTCCCCCTCGACTACCACCACCTCCTCCTCCTCCTCTTCCTTCTCTTCCCAACGTGGTGGTCAAGCGGATCAACAAGGTTCGGTTGGGGGGGGAGACCCCTACGCATATCAGATTGCTTTCGATCAAGAAGGTCTTGGCAGCGGCGTCTTGGTCTCTGACACCAAAGTCATGCCCTATGGCCATCTGCACTCTTCCCTTTCGCAGCTTCAACACCCAGTCGGACCTCGGTTTCCTCATGCTCATGGTGATGCTCATATGGTGGCTAATCTTCTAAGACTTCTTGACCGAAAGGAAGCTCTTCTTACACATCTTCGTACGATGAATGACTTGGTAATTTGAGAAGGAACTGCTACTAGCTTGGGCAGGGGGGAAGAAATAAACGTTTACTAGCATTATGCGTACGTTGCAGAACTTATCTCCGTAGCACACACTTACACACATGCATTTAAAGATAGAGGGGGAGAGGAGGTTCAGGCGACCTAGACACATAGGCAGTGAGAAACATGTAGGTGTGCAGTTGCTCGTCTGTCCTCCTTCCCCTTCCTCCTTCTTCCTCCTTTTCCTCTCACATCATCTTTCAACTCATAAGGCGGAATCAATGCAAAACGAGGCAGAGGCTAAGGCTAAAGCAAAAGTAGTATCCGCGAAAACAACGACAGTCAAAAAGGAAAGAGATCAGAAAAAACAACAGCAGTTCGAAGGAGCAGCCGCCTCTACCCCTCATATGACAACGACTAGCAGCAGCAGCAGCCCCGCATTGCAAAATGGTGGGACTTATAGAACTGCCAAAAATAAAAACAACAATGAATTAAAGAGCATTACTAAGGCTGCCATTTCCTCATCATCGTCGGACTCCGCAGCTGCATCTACGCCTCTGCCTCCCCCTCCAGTAGTTGCTATACCGCCAGCATTCAAGCAGCAGTGTGCATGGGTCATTGTGGAACTAGAAAAGGCAAGCCGAGACCTCGACAATGCTTTGCAGGTTGTTTGTGTTATTACCTCCTGCGAAACTGCTGCGTGGGTATCTCATAAAAGATGATTGAGCTATTATAATCACACTACAGGCAATGCGGCTTCGGCAATCTGGCATTTCCCTTGGAGAAGCCGGTTCGGACCTCTCTGTCCATGTCTCCCAACTCTGCTATCAAAGAGCACGGTAGTAATTAGAATGGGAGGGATAACCATGACAATGACAACGATGATGACGACGACGACGAACCTAGATGCTGTTACACTCTTTCGATAGTAAAACATGTAAAAAGAAAAACATTGGTTGCACCACCACTGCCTGTTGTTGTTGCCACTACCAATTATTAGAGAGATCATGCAGAGTCTTCGAGATAGGCTCGTGTCTACGGGGAGTCTTTCGGCCAAATCCTCCAGTGGAATGCCTTCGAAGATGAGCAATTTAATCGTCTGCTGTATTAGCCTCGTTCTACTCATAAAGGTCAACTAGGAATTCAGCTAACGGCCCTAAATTCTCGCAACACGTCTCTTTTGTTCAATTTGTAATCGAATAGGTTTTTTTTTAAAGTCGCGCAAACTGTATTTTGTAGCGGTTTCATGGCTATAATTTCCACAACTTTCTCTGGCTGCCGTAAAATTTGATTAGTTCTGCGCTGAGAGGGGGTTGCAACCACTCGGACTTAATGCCTTCCTTGAAAGTGTTCGGCCGACTCATCCTCAAAATCAAAAGTAAGTGTCCATCAAAACATATTTAAAACACAAATCTAATACTGTTGTTTTTAAAGGCTTTTTGAAAAGATTGAAACCTCCTTCAGACAGATGCAATCAATGCTCTCACTCTCTGCAGTATGAGTGATGAAAAAAACGAGAAATGTCGAATGAATCTCCGAGTGAAATTAATCTCATTTGTTGAGTGTGAATGAATGATGCGGCATTGATGCAATTGCTGCTTCCACTAAGTTGAACTAAATTATGTTAATATAAATAGTGTATCTAATTAACATTCATAACATTCGACACACTGTTCCGTGTCATGTGTGTTTGCAATCTTGGCCATCGCATATTAGTCTAATATTTTTCAGTCGCCATTTATTCTAGTACTTGCAATAAGATCTAAACTAGTAAAGATCTACGCACATGATGTGCACATCACTAGATACTGCATTGCATCTAGGCCTAGAGACGTCTAAACGTAAGCTTTCATTTGATTGCATGAAACACACGTATCGCCAGCGGTGACCAACAGATTCAACATTAGCGCTGTAACCGCTGCATTGCACAGCTACATCTAGACATCAGGATGACCATTTAACAAATTCAATTTGACGATTGATTACACCAACAGATTCAACATTAGCGCTGTAGCCGCTGCATTCTAGCATTGCCACAGCTACATGAGGATGGTCATTGAATAAATTTAATTGATTCATTACATCCGTCTCACACCATGAACACATCTAGCTAGACATGTTTATTTCATTATCATGCAAAAGTTAAATTTCATTATTACCTATAGCTAGTGTAAATACAAATATATTTAGCATTGCTTACTGCAGAGCCGAGTTTCTAGCTAGATTAGCAGGCGTGTTCCTGTGCCTCTATTTACAGCGATGTCTAGCAGAGATGTCTAGCTAGCTAGCTTGCTCGAAATATAATTCGAAAAGTTTGTTGGTGTATATTTCAAATTCTAGAAAGACGAGTTCTGACGATGCAACTTTCATTGAGCACTGTCTTTCCCGTTTTCCTTTGCTTCATTCTGTAGTTCAGCTACTGGTTGATATTTAGAATAAACCAGTCCAACATATCTGTACAAACCCTTTCCAAACCGAGCCCTTGAATTTGACACTGCGATTTTACAGCCAAGTTTCTCATAAAATTTCATGGCTGGTGTATTCTCCGCGATAACCCAAAGACACATAACACAACCTTCTCCTAGGTGCCGTTCTAAGAAAGAGTATCCGTGTTCGAACAGTTTCGAACCGAGGCCTTTTCTTACACATACGGCAGAGATAGTATATAAAACGGGTAGCCTTTGGATAAATAAAGTTAATAACATACCTTTTAGGCGCATCAGTGCTGAGGTATAACGTTCTCATCTCTCCGTGCACCTTCGTGCCAAATTTCTTCTTTAAGCCGATATCCTCCTTCAAAGTCCTCTCGATTTTTTCCCTAGATCTACCTCCAGCAATTGCAACCGTGGTATATCCTAACATTTCTTTGCAGTTTTTCTTTGAGAGGATAAGAGTGAGGCAGGATCGATCCTGAAGTATCTTAACCCACTTTCGTTCCTTGTGGCATTCACTCATACTCTTGGACTCCAGAAACTCATCGTTTATGATGCCGCGGTAGGTGTCTTTCCAGGCCTTCACCTGTAACGCTGCAAGTGCTCCTGCATCGTCTAGATTTGCCACACGAAAGTGAGTTTCTAGATCGGCTGTCTTGGACTTTGGTCTTGAGGCGGATGCTCCATTGCCCATTCCCAGAACCGGACCGTGTTTGCACAATCTGAGCTATTGTACTATGCGACATCATATTTGTTCTGTCGATAGAGGAAAAACAGCTGGGATTAATCGGTAGTTCTCGCGGGACGCTGTTGCGGATATGCGCTCCGATGCTTCCATCTCGAATGGATTATGGGTTGTCGCAGCTTAAATTTTACCTGTGAACCAGAGCAAAGGGAACATAAGGCCTGAGAAGGAGATGAGCAAGAGGGAGGTTCGTGCACTATTTGGGGAGGGTGCTATGGTACATGTATCTGCCATGCTATAAGCAATTTTTCTGGTGTATGAGTCGTTGCGAAAATTTTTGTTAGGCTGCATCTTCCAGCGATGGAAGGAGCTTTTTTGAAACCAGCCTCGAGTCCTTCGGATTTGTGTTTACACGACCAGAATCAAAGTTTCATCTATGCAAACAACCAGGAAGCATAGGCTTGAATTTGGACAGGGCACTTCTCGATGACTTCAAAGCTACCAAAAGCTTCCTGGAGGAATTTGAGCGACATATGGAAGATGACGGAAACCTGCACAAAAGTTTGCGGAATACCTATGAGAAAGAAGGCAATGAGTTTGAGATGGAACGGCATCAAAGTTTAGTACGATTACTTCTCGGCGTCAACACTTTGCAACCTCAAATTTTAGAATATCTTCTAGAGAAGTTGCCTGAGTGTTCATCTCCGGAAGATTCTCAGCTTGCTTGCCAAATTGTGAACCAACTCAGGTGGTTAGATCATGTTGTTGACGGTAAAGAGCTCAGCTCCAAGCTGATAGAAGTAGCCGCAGTTTGTAGCCCGCTGCTACAACGTCATCTAATAGCAGCTATTCCAGATATCATAGATGATGCTGGCCATGATATTATGATTGCATTTCTCGTGGACCTAATGAACGAAACTCCAGATCTCACAGTCACGATCCTTGACGCCTTTTCGAACTTAACGATTAAAGGTATTCATTCCTTTGCCATAACAAAGTGGGATTGTCTAACCTAAAATTTTGCCTCAGGAGATACCGCTTCGAAGGTATCAGCTTCTGTCCTGGACAACATGTCCTCTACGAGAATAGAGGATTTGCCCGTGGTGATCAGGTTTATCCTTCAAACAACAACGCAAAAGGGACTGCAGAATACCGTTAGTGTGCTCCGGAAAAATCTAAACTTTTTTGGGACATCTCAGTCTCGGAAGTCAGCAAAGCAGGACTCTTTGCTAATATTTGATGCACTTAAAAATTCAATACGTTTTCAGAGGCCTGTGGCAGCGTCGTTTTTGAAGGAAATCTCTAAAATCACTGTTGCGGTTGAGTTCAAAATTCTAGACTTATGGATTTTACTGATGATTCATTCGCTCTCTTCACACAAAAAACAAGTGGAGTCCATCTTGAAGAAAAAGATAAATGCGGGCCTTTTCTCATTGAAATTTTTCAAGAATGCGTTTCAACAACGTTTAAGCATCATAAAAGATCTCTCTGCTTCAATCTTGAATATCGCTGGGAATCTTGTTCGTGCGGATTCGATGATACTGCGAAATGCCGGAGGACAATTCTATAGTGGACTTTTTCTCTCATGTGATACAATCTATATCAAGCAAGACGTAATAGGAAATTTAATCACCCACATTGGTTCTGGCATCGACGATGAGGTCAATGTCTCCCTAAGGGAATTGCAACGAATTTGTGAGGCCGACTCCACATCAATGCAGCCTATGGTAGCTTTTGTGAGAGGGATACTAGATTATCTATCTGGATTCTCACGACCGCAACTCCGAAATGTTTACAGCATTTTCAGCATTATAGCTACGTGCGATGCGGGAAAATCTAGTAACTTCGGTACCGAGCTGATGATAAATATTAAAAAACAGCTTTCGACACCAAGGTACCAAGAAATAGGGGTAATAGGGGGAGTATCCCTTCTCTCACGCCTTGTCGATAAAACAAAAAAAGTTGTTCAAGATAAGGCGAAGGAAACCGAGATCTCACAGTTACTCGAGGACATCTTTAGCTGCACTTCCGAATCTTCAGATCTTCGAATATTCTTGGCAGATGAGATTTCCTCATATATTTTGAAAGGAAATCTTTCTCCATACATTATCGAAAGAGTTATAGACAAAATTGCAGATACGTTTCAAGAGGATTTTCTTGTCGAGCCTAAAGCCTTCGAATCAGATGATTCAAGCCCCTGGATGGGGTTGGATGGCGAAGATGGAATCGAGTTGCTGCTGTGGCCCCTATTGGCAAGTGACAAGGAAACTGACAATTCAAAGGTGTTTTGCATGGCATCTATATTTCGCCTTCTCCAAGTCGGTGAAGGAGCTAGCAATGACGGATCCCGGGCAGGCCTGGACGCGCTATTAGGAGCCAAACTTATACTCTTCGACGAAGAATTGAATGACATCTCTGACATGGGCAGGGAAAAGCAAGAATTAATTTGCTCGTGCGTTTTCTACGCGATTCAATGGATGAGAGAGTTGCTAAACGCATTTTGCGGGGAGGGAGACAAGGCTTCCAGGAGGAAGGTCTGCCAAAGAGTTTATCACATACTAAATCTTGAAAAGGCGCTGGGCAGTTTAATGCGTCAAATGCCTACAGCCTCAACTTTTGTTCCTATGGGTGTATCTGCAGCTCAAGCACGAGAAGCTGTTGCAATAATTAAGCCCAAGGGCAAAAAAGCCTCAAAGAAAAAAGACATTCAAAATGACGATACTTCTTTCTTGGCTAGCTTGAAGCCCTATTACCGGACCATTTTGGAGTCCGCATTTCAGATTCTAGAGCTGCCCTTGGAAATTTCAGCGGCCTCTGAAAGCGACACAAAGATGATGGAAATAAAATCGGAGGAGCCTAAGCTTGATCCCACAACTTTAAACTATTTCATCGGGGAACTAGAACTACTGCTCAAACCCTCCTTCAGAAGAGAACGCAAATTTGGGTTCTTTGGTGATAAAAAAAAGCCGAACAAGTCTAAGAGTGCAGCCCAGCCACCAGAGATCCTTCTTTCCTCAATTTCGCCAATATTTGAACATGTCGGCCGGCACCTAAACGAGATAGCGGATACGCTATTGAATGCAGACCAAGCGAATAAATCCTTAATGGATAATAAAGACCTACAAGCCATTGTCATGAGCGTCATTCGTTGCTCTAAGATGATTCTGGATAGTGCCGAGGGGGGGTTGGATAGCGAACCTGCTTTCTGGCATGCTTTGCATCGCCTCACCTCATGCGTGGCTCCAACAGAGAACGATTCTAAAAGGGGTAAAGGTAAAAAACGAGATTCTATGGAGATTCTTCCTGACCCTGACGCAAAGATGCAGATTGCAACCCAAGTCTTCAAGTTTCTTGAGAAACAACTGGGTGCGTTATCACGATTCCAGGAGAAAGTGATTGCGATTGAAGTCATGGAAAAGGCTCTAGCCATCAGCCCAGAAAAATTGACCGCGTGTCGATCACGTCTTAGCCAACTCGCCTGTGAGCTGCTTCAGACGAAATGGGACTCAGACTCGAAGCTCAACAGTAGTACCATAAGCCGATCTGTCCGCGTTTTCATTACATACGCAAAGAGCCCCTTGGACGCATTGGAGGAATTAGTGTCGACTGCAATGCTAGAAATGCCAGCGGCTAAGCGTCGAAAAAGAAAGAAGAAGAAGCAAAAGCGAAAATCTAAAAAGAAAAAATCACGTGCGAACAAGGAAAACGAGGACGGTAACGATGAGACCGAAGAAGATGATGACAGAGGAGACGAATCTGAGAGTGATGAAAGCCCATTTCATGCAACTTTAACGGAAAAAACAATTCCCTTCTATTTTACCGTCACGCTCGAGAAAGTAACTCAATCCGCAGGCCAAAGGCTTCCTGCAGCAGCTAGCCCCGGTATAGTCTGTCTCTCTCGTCACTCACACGTGTTTAGAAATCTTATGGGATTATGCAAAAAGTTCTATGGAAAAGTGAATTTATTGGTATCTGCTTTAAGATCGGGAAAGGTTTTAGTCGATACATACGTGAAGCACATGCCGTTTCTGCACCAGAACTTCTCCCAATATAGAGACGATATCATCGAAATGATAAGGGATATACAACAAGGAACGCGTATTATGCAAATGATATGCACGCACGGGAAGAGAAATAGACTCTCAAACCTAATATCTCTTGTACCATCATCAAAGAAGGTTATGGAAAGCTTTATCTATCATATTAAGAAATTGTTCAAGGGGAACAATTGTCTGGGAGCATTTTGGCAAGGAAATCTCAAGCACAGAGCAATGGATGGTACTGAAATATCTCAGACACCACCTTCGGATGAGGAGGAAGAAGAGGCCAATGGAGATGCTGAAGAAGAGTCAGAGTGTGAAGCTCAAAATGAAAGAGAACAATAGAAAGATATCAGTAAGGCGGCTAGGAATAGCTAGTTGTGAGTACGGACTCGCTTTCGACGAAATAGCAAAAAAGGTTAACTCGGCAACACGCAATGCTAGAATGAAAGAGTCGGACTCATTTGCGAAATGAGCAAATGGAGATCTGTATTATGTATGAGCTGCGCAAGCTGTAGCGCGCGTGCGGGTGTATCCCATTTGCCATGCATTTTCATTCCGCTGGATGAACATGATCAACGACGACATCGCGCTAGCGCTGCTAGGCTGCTCGCATAGCATACACAAAGTATCATGTAGTCTACATTATCGGGCAATAGTCGATATATTTAGATTTAATAGTTGCATCATTGATCGAATCGAGCCGAGAAGTATATGCAGATTCCGCTTTAGCATATGGTATCTGTACTCTCTTATTGTCACTCAGCTTTGACCAGCTGCTGTTTAAGTTTTCGTATTCTATTTTCTTTTTTATCCATCTGACGGCGGAGTTCGGCCACACGCAACAACTTTTCCAAGCCTGATTATCATATACTTTATGAAATCTTGGGAAGTATAAAGCATACGATAGTTGCCAAACCTAGTGAAAAATCTTTCTTCGCATTTCGTACGTCACGGGGTATCAAGCATCCGAACCAAGACACAGGATCCTCTAAGACCTACTCATTTCCTATCTCAGAATGTGATGCGGATACATTATCTATTTCATCTAACCTTAGTATCATCATCTTCCGTTGTTTCGGCCTTCCTACTTTGCATCATATTTTTTTTCTGCATAATTTCCTTCAGCTTTGGATCCCTTTCGGCAGCTTTCGTGAGCGCTCTCTGCCGAAGCCTAGCTAATGGAGACGGCTTCTCATATTTCTTTTCTGGTCTTACTCTTGCAACAGAAGTGCCAGGTGCTCTTGATTTCATCTTTAAGATCGAACCCCTTTGAAATAAACCATAAATAAACGATGAGTAAATAACCAGTGTTCTTTCTTAGGGGAGATTCGCAGTGTACTCTTCTATCGTCACTAGCGGTCGCATTTCTCTTCCAGCGTAGCTTCCTGTTCCCAGAAGTAGCGCTGGGTCGTCGGCACGAGCAAGTACAAACTTTGAGTATCCCTGTTTTCATTGCAAGTTGTAACAGTGCATCCCAATCCAAACGTAACTCCTACCTTTCGAACATGCTTCTCCACCTGGCCCATGTAAGACAAGAGTTCCGCATACAGTCCGAAATATTCCTGCAATAGCCTAAGGAAACTTAAACTAATGGCTATCATGCGTTTGAAGGGGGTTAGGGTCTACCCATCGATCTGCGTGTGCACGTCATCGGCATTCACCGATTCCGGTTCTTCCATTTTCTGCCTTGCTTGATTGCGAAGCAGAAGAAGGAATGATGAATTCCGACCATCACACTACTGCTGTTTGCATGTAAACGACTCAGACTGAACCACCATTTCATCATAGAACCTAGGTCATTTTCCCAGTATTTTTATATCTGGTTCGAATCTAACTGTCATTCGAAATGCAAGAGAATTTTGGAATACGACATCGATTTATGAAAGTAGTTAAGTGAAACAGAAGAACAGTGTAGCTAAGCATTTCTCCGTTGTTTCCTTCCCGTCACCCGAATACATTCATTTCTCAACTCTCACCGGGCACGCGGTGAGAAAACGTTTCCTTTTGATACTTTTCCACCGATTCAAATGACCTCTTTGATTAGGATGAAAGGAAAAAGTGGAAGAAGATAATTCTTTCGATTGTCATCTACATCCGGCCTACTGTTCGTAACATTGGCTACAATCTGTCAATTAGCAGAATTGGTGCTTAACATCGCTGTACAGGTTGGATTTTAACAAAATATGTTGGCGTATATTTCTTGGGCCCTCGCTGTTACCGCACAAGATCAGTCATCATATCCACCGCCTTCAAAAACTGAAGTTGTGCATCTCCTTGCGTCGTCCAACTCGAACGGAACGGATACAGCTCATCATGGAGGACATTCAGAGGTGGAAGGCCTTGGGGTTATGTTCCTAGTATTTTCTCTACTAGCAGGGTCGTGCGTATACACCATCATCGAGCGATTCAACATCCCTTTACCGGTAGTAAGTATGTAGCCCTTGTAGCACTTCCAACAACGAACTACTAGTACCAGTAGTGCAGCGATACTACAGTTATAGTAGCTCTAGATATAGTCATAATTGTAATTATGGAGAGATTCTCTCTATTCCATTAATGCACGGTTGAAGATTCCAAAGCATCCCCCTTTCCACACATACAATCGAAAAAATAGCTTTGACTGACAGTGCTGCTTATATGTTCAGTACACCGTTTGCATGCTGGTTCTAGGGATGGCTATCGGGTAAATATCCTGCTTGTGTGTCTTCTTTCATGTGTTCGTTGATAGTGCTCTTGTCATTAAGTAATCTAACGTTAGTTCTTTCTTTTGCTACTACTGACCCTGGCAGGGCGTCTAATGTGAATGGAGGAAGTGGGTCAAATTGGTTTCACCAGGGAATGGAAATGTAATAGTAGTAGCCTATATGTAAAGTCACTATTTCACCATCGGCATTCTCCATCCCTCTCTCTCTCTCTCTCTCTCTTTCTCTCTCTCTCTTTCCATTTAAGCCCCCATCTAACCCCCTGTTCTTCGTTTCAGATACGCTTCGATCGACCCACATCTGCTCCTCCAGTTATTCCTTCCTGCGCTGATATTTGAATCAGCATTTTCGTCGTCTTATCATATCATCAAACGAGAGTTTGCACAGGCACTCCTCCTAGCAGGTTGTCCGAACTCATCATCATCATCATCAATTTCATCTAGTAATATTAGATGATGATAACAGCAGCACAGAGTCCTTTCCAAGATGATAATTACTAAACTTTGTGTAGGTCCAGGGGTTGTAATTTCGATGATTCTTTCGTGTCTGGCCGCAAGATATTGTTTTGATTACAATTGGGACTGGTAATTACTAACAAAATACAACGGCCAACTTTACTCATTTGCTAACTACTACTACAACTTGGGCTACGAATCACATCACAAGAACATTGTAATTTTTGCTAACCTTTCTTCTTTTTGTTGTTTTGCAAGGACAACGGCGCTATTGTTCGGGGCAATTTTGAGTGCGACAGATCCCGTCGCAGTTGTGGCTCTCTTGAGGGACCTCGGGGTAAACAAATGATTGTTATAACTCACTAAAATATAACAGCAAAAGAAAAGTAGTGGAGGTACTACAGAGAGGTTGTTGTAACCAACGACACTGGTGACAACATGTTTACTTTTTAAGCAGCATTGTGAGTTATTTACCGCCACAATTACCAATGGATTTTAAGGTTTCTAAGAGGTTGGCAACATTGATCGAGGGAGAATCTCTATTTAATGACGGTAATCCTGCAACAAATACATCATGATTCTCATCGTCAATATCATCATCATTTGTTTTGGCGCCTGCATCCTTCACTAATCTACACGTATTATTATAATAAGGGACGGCGTTTGTATTCTTCCTGGTGTGGATCGAATTCCTGGAAGGAAATGAGTTGTCGCCGGGGGAAATTGCGGTGGAGTTGGTCCGCCTTGCACTGGGCGGTTTCTGCTTTGGATTAGCTTGTGCAATTCCAGCATTGATGTGGCTACAGATGGTTTTCGACAACCCGGCCATAGAAACCACCATAACCTTTGGCTCGGCATACATATGCTTTTGGTTCGCAGAGAGCGCACAGCCTGGAATACATGTCTCTGGTGTCTTAGCCATAGTTGCATTAGGGTTAGCAATGAACCGCTTTAAGTTTTTCATCAGTGTAGAATCAGAGGAGACCGTCCATCATTTCTGGGAAATGATAGGCTTCGTTGCCAATACTCTCATCTTCTTCATTTCCGGTATCGTTGTCGTGCAGCGCATGTTTGGAGATAACGAGAATATCAAACTCGGAAGAGACTTTGGTTACCTTATCATGATTTACGTGCTGATCCATGTTATTCGTGGGACAACTATATTCTTGCTCTCGCCGATTATGGCAAGGCTGGGATATGGGTTCGATTGGCGGATAGGAACTGTACTGTGCTATGGAGGATTGAGAGGCGCTGTTGGCTTGGCTCTGGCACTTATTGTCGATCTAAATCGCAGCATAGATGATGAAATCAGTGACTTGATCTTGTTCCATACTGCGGGAATCGTTACGCTCACCCTACTCATCAACGGGTCTACAACTGGCATTGTGCTAGAATGGGTGGGGCTGAAGAAGATAAAGGGATCCAAGCTCAGGGCGTATCACAAAGCAATTGAAAGCATCAAGAAGCAATCAGAGAAACAGTCATTTCAGATGAGGAAAGAGAAGATGTTTCAGATGGCCGACTGGGGGGAGGTTGGTCTAATACTACTATTCTATGAACACGTGCATTTGTTTCTGTTAACGACGATGTGGTGATGTTGGATATATGACCATGAATCATCATCTTCTTCATCAGGTTGGCCGCTACCTGCCACAGTACGAGCACCAGACTAGGGATCTTGCCCTTGCGAAAGTCAAGGAAATACCTTTTCACCTCAGTGATGCAGAGATTGCTGTTGTACTAAAGCAACAGCAGCGCTCCTACAAAAGAAAGTATGGATGATTCAATACCTACTAGTTCGTTGCATATTGATGATCATATTGTATCATAATCCATCGTCGATAGAACAACTAATGATCATGATTACTACTTATTATGACTGCATCACCATCTCCCTTAATCAATACTCACTATTATTAGTGTTGATTGACGGTTGGCGACGTCACCTTAGCACCACTTGAGCCTAGTTGTTGTTGTTGTTGTTGTTGCCTGTAGGACGAGGCTATTTGGGCAAGATCATGATCATAAACACCAACCATCTCATACTGATGAGAAGGTTCTGAGCCTGGATCGAGACACCTCTTCACAACTCGATCCTGAGGACTTAAAACAGGAATTGATACATCGCCTCCTCACTGCAATGCAGGCTAGCTTTCTCTCAGCATACGAGGAAGGTCAAGTATCTCGAGAAGCCATTCCCATACTAACTGAAGCCGTTGAAACTGCTCTCGATGAAGACAATTTAGACGTTCTATGGAACACGATTGACGGGTACTTTTGTGTGACAAGTCTCGTATGGTTTACGAGGTGCTGGCCTTGGTTGGCTGATCGTATATATCAAGCACATTACGTCCTGGCAGTCGATCTTGCCGTATCCTTTATACACGCGCTGCAGGTGATTGATAAGACCGAGTTGTTCCATGAACTCGCCAATAACATCGTGTATGATGAGCTGAAGGAGCATGCGAAACAGCTTAAGGAGAAAGCTTTTGCTAGATGGGATTCCGTCGAGATGGACTTTCCAAACCTGTACTATTCCCTGCAAACTCTCTTTGCGATCCGCCGTTTGCTAGAGACTGAAAGGCGAGCAATTGACAACCTACAGCATAAAGGGCTAATCGACGAGAATGAAAAGAAAAAGCTTCACGAGGCACTTGGGAGGCAGTCACACTGGATTATGTACAATAACATTGAGCCAGCGAAGGACCACATAACCTCCTCGGACATCATCACTCAAATTGAGTTCTGGGATATGACTCCTAAAGAATTACAGAGGAAATTGCAATCATGCAGGAGGATTGCTTTATCAAAAGGACAAACAGTAACACACAAACACATCCATTGCAGGCTTTACTACGTGATGCAAGGTATTCTGAAGGTATATGATACCAAAGAGAATGGAGGAAAGCTTCTCCATACAATTGGCATTGGTGACATGTACGGCACGTGGTCAACACTCAATCACCAACCAAAGTAAGAAGTTGTGTGAAGTGCAAAAGTGTGTGAAATGCAAGTGTGCGTGTGCGTGTGCGTGTCTGTTTGTGTGTGCGTGTGTGTGGCTTGGATGATGATGATGATGATGGTATGATGAGCGCAGCTACTTTAGGCTCTTTTGATGTAGTAACATATGAGAGAGAGAGAGAGAGAGAGAGAGAGAGAGAGAGGGAGAGAGAAGAGGGAGAGGAGTTTATGTAGTAGGTGATTTGGATGTTGTTACTGGTGATGATGCGTCTACAATGTTACTTGCCTGCTCCTGCTGCTCTTGCTAAGCATGTCATAGCAGCAGCAGAAGTAGCTCTTCTTCTTCTTCTTCTTCTTCCTCTTCTTCTATTTGAACTGGCACTAGGGTCATCGTATTCATAATCATCATCATCATCATCATCATCATCATCATCATCAGATACCTAGATGAAGCTAAATCAGAGTCTGATCCTGCTGTGTTACTCGAGATTGACAAAGGTAATAATAATATTAATAATGGTAACAATGAAAGGGAAGAATGATAATACAAAGATGATATGTATATGTGAGATCATCACCCGGAGGAGGAGGAGGAGGCTAACTATCACTGCTAAACATCATCGCGCATATATGCATTATTTAGCAGCCCGAACACGCCATTGCAGTATCATAGACTACTCGCCTTTTCTTCAATGATGATGATAACGATGACGATGGCATGCCCCATATTCTCTCTCTCTCTCTCTCTCTCTCTCTCTCTCGTCTAGTGAGCTGAGTCTCAAGATCATGATGATTGTTTATTGTTAGGGTTATTGACACACCTAATGCAAATCCCAGCTGTGAGGAAGATTCTATGGAACTATGCCGCTACAGATGCATTAGTTTTAAAGTAGTCACTACCCTACCAATATATATATATATATATATATAATATTATGTGTGTGTGTGTGTGTGTGTGTGTGTGTGTGTGATTCTTATCATCACCATCATCTGATCATTTTCGCATTATTATTACAAAGTTTACATTACATATATAGGAGTGCCACCACCACCACCACCACCACCACCACACGCTTTAGTCTTCTTATTCTGTGATGTCTATCATCGTTTGATTACACCATCGTCTGTGTATTTGTCGCAGAATCAACCTCAGCCAAAGTTGGTAGTACTCATGTGTGTGTGTGTGTGTGTGTGTGTGTGTGTGTTTGTGTTTGTGTGTGTGAAGGCACCCAGACGTATTCAAAGAGTCTTGGCGCAAGACCCACGCCATCGTTACAGGTGCTGTGCTCAAAAGAGCCAAGGTTGGTTTGTTGTTTGCCTCAATGTAGTGGTGGTGGTGATGACTATGATGATGATGAAGAAGATGAAGAAGAAGAAGAAGAAGAAGAAGAAGAAGAAAGTTTAAAAGAGAGGAAATATAAACTGAACACAACGTATTCTTCGTAATTCCCAGTTTCAGCTAGAGCAGTTGATGGTGCATCATCATCATTATCATTATGATCATCATCGCACACAACACACACACACACACACACACACACACACATGTATATATAATGTAGTTGGCATCGACGATTGGCGTGAAGAATCTGACACTTCTCCTCAAGGGCTCAGCTATGAAAGAAGACATCGATAAAATGGGGGGGGATGCAAGACTTCCACGGATAGATTCTAAGGCATCTGAAAGATTGTCCGCAACGTATTCTTCCTTCACTGCCCAAAAACAGCAGCGGCCATCACAACAACATCATCACCCGATTAGAAACGAAGGCAGCAACAAGAAGAAGGCGCTAGCGTTAGGCGGAATCACTGAGATCCAGCAGCAGCAGCAGCGACAGAGTAGGGGGACATCAAAAGGTGACGAGAGTCATCAAAGATCGTCATCAGCGGGCAGAAAGAAATTGAAGATCACGGAGTCTAAATTGGGGTTATTCAAGAAATCGCCTGAGGCTCAATCGGCGCAGATTCCTGTTGGTTTCAAGCACGCAATAGAAATGGAGGAAATAATGAAGCAGGATGGCGACGATATCTTCCACGCACCAGACCTCCTTACTCTTGGTGAAAAGGAAACAAAAGCTCTATACTCTGTCTCGGATGTAATAGATAATGAAGTCGTCATCATCGTCATCGTCATGTTGGTTGGTGTTCTGCTGCTACTGTGTTGCCATCATCATCATCATCATCATTATCATCATGATGGCTGCCATCGTTCTTTAGAACGCTACTAAGTGATCTAGCCCTCGTTCTCCATTGTTGTCTGACTGTCTGTTTGTCTGGCTGCCTTCTTTTCTTGTCTTTTACAGGGCGCTGTTTACATGGTATTCAAGCACGTCGCACCAGCTATTTATAGAGAGTCGAAAGAGGTGGTACACTATACAGAATCATCAGCATCACCACCATCACCACCATTCAAGGACATCTCGGAATAGTAGTAAACCAATCGCTGTTATCTGTATAAATATGCTACATGATTAACGGCGTTATGTTTGGTTTGGATTTACCTCCGCACAAACAAAAATAAACGGCTATACTTTTTTACAACTACTATTGACTTGTCTCACAATCCAAATCTCATCGTCCTGGAACCGTTATGCAGTTAGCATTTGTTGCACCTCCTTATCATTTTTTTAATTTATTTCTCCATTTTGTCTCTTCTTAATCATCATCATCTTCTTCTTCTTCTTCTTCTCTTGCTACGCACACCACGAATTATTAGCATGCCCTCGCACCGCATCTAATACCCCAACAACGACCTACGTTGTCGAGGATTACAACGACTCCGGATAATAATAAAGGTGTGTGTGTGTGTGTGTGTGTGTTTTGATTTGGGCACTGCCATGTGGTGAGGACGACGACGACGACGATGATGATGATGATGATGATGATGATGGAAGAAATAAGTTTAGTAATGGACTGAATAGATAAACAACGACAATAACGCTGGTGCTACTCCTGATGATGATGATGATGATGATGATGATGGCAGTAGCTTTCAGTTATTGTGTGTTCATTCTTCTATGAACACAATCCATAGTTTATAAATCAGTCGATTTCACATTGTGAGCAGACACAGTGATGCAACAAATTACAGTCTATCATCATCATCATCATCATCATCATCATTATCGTTATCGTTATATTTATCATTATTATTATTATAATTATTATTATTGTTATCCTATGGCTTTTCCTCATATTCGCCTCTCCCTCTTTCAACATAATCGCCATAACCATATCAGGGCTAGCTGATATTCGGTCATCCTTCAACTCTAGTCTATTATCATGGAAAAGGGTATCACAAAGACTGCCGTTTATGATACTGTTCCATTTTTCCTTTTATGCGGGAAATATAGATGTCTCCAGTCATAATTTCTTTCTTATACAGCTGGTTTATAACATTCTTTTTCCTTCAGACTTCCCAGTTTAAGAAAATCGAAACCAAAGGTTAAAATAGTGTATTGCATAAAACACACACGCACACACACACACACACACACAAACACATAAACACATAAACACACCTTTTTTCAATGGTGTCGTTATTGCCGTCATCACTTATTTTCATTCGGTTCGATCACGTATTAACAGTATTATCTGTATAATAATTCTATGATGAACATGCACAGCAGGGAGAATGACAAGGGCTCGATCTCATTCGAACCCACGTGATGATGCGGATCATAACAACGACACTACGGCGAGATTAACGGCCTCGTATCGTCCTCGCCCTGCACGGTCGTCAACAGTGGGCACAAGAGGAGAAAGAAATGTAATGCGAAATCTAAAAAACGATTTAACCGATTTCAAGCACGGGGAGTCCCTTGGAGCAGCTGATGAAAAGGAAGCTGAGACAAGCAGAAGTGACACTAGTAATAAATCCCCGACATCTGCGGAAAGGCCCCAGAAAAGAAGAGAGCCAAGAATAGCTATCAACCATATAGCAGGAGAAACTGCAAGTAATGATAAAAAAACTAAACAAATTTGAAATATCTTTTTACACAAGCGGGGATATAGCTCAGGTGGGAGTTCTTTTCTTTACTATATTACTAAGAGACACTTCACACAGAGTTGGTGACTATATGATTACTCAACCACAGTCCACAGTAATTGATTTAACATCTATTAGTGAGATACGTGTATGAGCGTAAACATTTTTCATCCTATCACGCTATATTAGAGTTAGTCTATGACGAGCATGCTTGAACTTTCACGTGTATTTTCAATTGCATTTCACTTCACTTATTCATGTAGTTCTCGATTCCATTGATCACTAAATTCACTTTTTGTGTGTATGTGGTTATCTCCGTCATCAAGCCAACATGTAGCACATTGCATGTACACGTGCGTTGCTTATCATGAGCGCACGCTGCTAGATCGAGCGCGAGCAATGTACACGCTGGCGTGTGTAATGTGTGCGTTGTCGATATGTTGTCTTCAGACGATCAGCTCTGCTAGTCTGCTCTGAACACAACACATTCATTGATTCATGCATGTATCGCATATAGCTCTTATTCACGCAGTCAGCAATGCAAATGTCGTAAATGTCGTAAATATCGCATGTGCACATCCACATCTACGTACTTTTATTGCATCGATGCCGTTGTATATGTAATTACATCACAACGCAACTTGCTGGAGATCAGTAGTTGCAGCAAAGTTCGCAAATAACGAGACACGCTATGTTATTAAGAAACATGTTTTATTCGAATGACCGAAGGAGTTAGATGCCAAATTTGAGTAGGATGGAAGGATGAACAAAAATCTTCATCGTGGGATGCTAAAACTACGGCACCAACAAAACTATTGAGGATATCTGAAAGTGATGCTCTTGTTTCTACGTCAAGATTCTCTGAAATCTCGTCCATGACTAGGAGAGATGGATTTGGTAATTCGAGAAGTTGTTTCGCTAGCCATAATCGTACCCGTTGGCCTGCAGACAAAGAGACGATGGGTCGAAGTGCGGCATTCCCTTTGAGATCAAAATCCCCTAAATGTTTTCGAGCCTTAGATTCTGTTAGATCGTTACCTAAGTAGCGAACTGCTGACTTATCGCCGTGGAAGATCACTAGATCGCTTAAGGATGTCTGAGGAAAGTAAAGAGCGGAAACTTCACGTATTATAGTGCCTTCAGTTGCCTCCAGTTCCCCGAGCATCAGCTTTAAGAACGTGCTTTTACCGCGGCCATTCGGTCCACAAAGGAGAATCCGATCATTACCTTCCAATTTAGCATCTAGCCCCGTAAATATATTCTGCTGACCATTTTCGTAGGTAAAGCTAACGTCTTTAAAAGTAACGAGTGCTCCTTTCACCTCGACCCCGTTGATATGTAATGCCTTCACTTGTTCTCGCGTGGTCTTTTGTTGGATCTTTTCCATCTGTGAGCTTTGTAACTGTAGCTTTTTGAGCTTCGAGGCGGCTGATCTATCTGATTTCTGTTTGGCTTCCTTGCTCTTCCCCTTAACAAATCGTTGGTCAGCATTCTTTGTAGTTATTTTTTTAAGATTGCGCTCACGGCGATGCAGCTGATTTTGGATACTCTTCAGTGATTTCTTAGAGGTAGATACCTGTCGCTCATACTCTTTGCAAGCACGCTCAGCATGAGAAACCTCGGCCATGTAAACGTTACGAAATTTGCTGTAGCCGCAGTTATACGATGACAAGGTAAAATTTCCGGAGTTTATGTATAGAATCCTGCTACAGACAGCTTCAAGCAAGGCGACTTTGTGTGAAATAAATAGAATTATCGTATTCATTTTTCAGCTTCTTGTAATTTGGCTATGAGCCATTTTGTAGAAGCAGCATCGAGGAAGGAGGGCTCATCAATTACCAAAATATCTGGTTTTGCAATAAAGGCCCCAGCAAGAGCACATTTGTACTTCCATCCAGAGGAAAGATTCCTCACCGATCTATGTAAATAAGGTCCAAATCCAAGCTCCTCTAGTGTTTGCTTGATCTGATGTTTCGATGAAGCTTGTAGCTCATCATATTTGTCACAGAGTTCGGACAAGCGAACTGCATTCTCCTCAACGATCTCTGGGTCTTCATCGGGAGAATTTTCTAGTGTTTCGATTTCATTTTGAAGTCTTTCGAGCTTTTTCTCTACTATCTTGAGGATATACGATTCTGGTATCAATTTGCCTTCTTCCTAAAGAGATGAACGAGTTCCCTTTTAACCAATATTCAATTGATTCGCACTTTTTTAACCAATATTCAATTGATCCGAAGGTAATTTATTCGAGCTGCATGCTCCGAATGTTACTCAAACTCAGGGAAGTTTTAATCATCCTTACATATACAATACTCACTTACTTCGTCTGAAAATATATGGTTTTCGTGGGAAGAGAGATATATAATCGTGAGGTCAGAGGGAAACCCAGGGAGCTGCTTCGAGACAATCACTCTGGATAGTAGTCAACAATTTCACAACCTGTGTATCGGATCGAAGCTAAAGCAACATTTCACCTAGCGAGGGATGTTTTCCCAGCACCGTTTGTACCAACAAGCCCTGTGACTTTTCCACGAACCAGCGAGAAGGACGTTGCTTCAAACAAGCTGCCACCACTGAGGGACAGCCCTAGTTGAAAATGGAGGACGTCTCCATTGTAGGTGCATCGTGAATCTGACGGCCAACTTGCCAAAGCACCACCAGATACTTGAGATGTATTCTGATAAGCAGTAAAAATAGCAAGAGAAGGTGTAAGGTAAAGGGGGTGGAAAGGTATGAGCTTCTCTGACAGAATTCTGGAATATTCATGACATACGTTGTCCTCTATCTCCTTTCGGTCCTTCTTCTCCGGGTCAACGGTATTGGTACCCACAATATTGGAGATATGGAGCTTGGTTGGACGCCTCTGACCACCGGCTTTATCCTTTGCTTGCCTTCGCTTATTCGCGTGCGAGGTCATGTTGGGTTATTGCTTTCATTCACAGCTGTTGTTCCTTGAAGTTTCAAGGAACAACAAACGAACACCATTCACCACATGATTTCCACATGCGACAACTTAAATTTCATGTCGTATTGCTGTTTCACCGACTCCTGCAATCCGGAATCAGCGCTGTCGTTCACTGCAAATCGGATGTTGTGTCAGGTTGTGTTGCCAGCTTGTTGGTAGTTGTTGCGATGTTGTTGTGCCTCAACATTGTTGCTGTTGTTGTTGTGTTTGTTGCGAGGACGGTTGTTGGATGTTATTTCGATATTATTCTGTCTGAATCGCGCTAGATATTATTTATCATTCGTGAGATCGCTGCTCCTCCTGCTTTCGACCGACGACATCACACAATCAGAATTGATCTGTGAGGGAGAAAGAGAGGGAGGGAGGACACGGAGATACACATTGTGCACTACCCACTAGATACACACCACGGAAAGGAGATCCAGGGGGGAGGAGGAACCACCTCCTGTATCTAGGTCACAAGGGTGGTTGTTACTGGAGATCCGCACATCAACTAACTACAGGTGCGTGCGAGGACAAAATTTAGAGAGACGAAGAAAAGAAATACTGCGACGGGTTGTTGATATTTGAATGGCATATTAGCCCCAAGCAGAAGAGGGTGGGGATGAGAAGCAGAAAGAGTGAGAGAGAGAGAGAGAGAGAGAGAGAGAGAGAGACTGAGGAAGAGAGAGTGGGAAATCAAAGATATTCAGGCACTTTTTCCATTGGAGATTAAATAACAAATACACATTTTCATCAGACGTGGCGAGTAACAAACCAGAGGGTGGCCAGCTGCTTGCCACCCACGATAATTTTAGATTCAGTTGACGTTCAGTGTGAAAAAGGGAGTTCTCTGTAATTAATAATGAGCGCTCCGAAAGAGTTCTGGGAGTTGGAAAAGTGTCTAACAAAGTTGCGATCCGATGACCAGAAGCAGCAGCATTTGGCTGCAATGCACCTCAAGGCTCATGCAATCAAGGAAGCAAGGATTCGGACAAGCCAGGTCACATTGGTTTCGGCTGAGACCTTCGCTCGAAGATTATGCTTACTTAATTTGTTCGTACACAGGAATTCAATATATACATGGAGGAGATATGCAAGAATATTCACGATTTCTGTGAGAGCTACAATCGGAATGAACGGATGGGCGGCATTCTGCTCATCCGTAACTTGGTCGACGTTGTTTATGCAGAGCACGATTTGCACTTACAGAAACTAGGTTTGCTGATTTTTTTCATATCAAATGAATTAAAGGAGTTAATTTAAATTGACCGCACCTTTTGTGACGATGGTGTTGGTGGAAAATCAGGACGATATCTTCAAAAGATCATCGACAACGGCACGAACATCAGAGTCTCAGTCTCGGACAATATCAATGAGGTGTTGAGAGATGCATTGTTATGGCATATGTGTCTTCCTCAGAAAATAAGAGCGAGTTGCCAAGATTTTCCTCGATTACGCTTCTTTCTGGCTTTTGATGCTAATTCCTATTCAATTGATAGATCGCTGCGGAAACTCTGGGCAAATTAGTGCAGGCAAACCCAACCTCAGCTGATATTTTCGAGCGAGAGGTGTGTTGATATCATCGGTTTTGTCATTTCACACAGCAGCAACAAGATAGCAGTAGCAGCAGCAGTAGTAGTAGTAGTAGTAGTAGTAGTAGTAATAATGGTAGTGGTGGTAGGGAGTCCCCAGACGTTTTTTAGTATATTGATTCGTGTGCATGTGCAAATGGGGCAAGAGCAATATTGGGTAGTTGAAGAAGAGATTGGGTGATTCATGGCTGGAACTTGCTTCCCTCCTTTCCTGTTCTCTACCTCTTCAATATATATATATATATATATATATATATATATATATAATAGGTGAAACAGGCATTTAAGTGGCTTGCGAGCGGCAATAGTAGTTCTAGCAGAAACGAGTACAATGTCTACATGGCTATGCTGGTAGCAGCTTCAAAGATGACAAGAAAGAGTGCGAGAGGGGGGGGGGGGGGGGAGAGAGAGAGAGAGATCGAGTAGAGTTAAGGATGATTACATTCATCAATATCTGTGGATAATTTAAGTCGTAATTACCTTTTTTTCATGGATGATGATGAAAAACTATATTAGATAATCCGTGAGCTTGCGAAAGCTGCACCGACACTCTTCAATGAATATGTCCCTCAATTTCTCGAAAGTGTATGGGTGGGCATTACAGACTACAAGGTGATTTCTTCCCATCCCTCTTGCTCGTCTTCATTTCGTTCGAGTATTCAGAGCTGTCTTCAGAGTTGTCTTAACCTCTCCGCCATTGTTGTTGTTGCTGTTGTTGTAGGCTGAGATACGGGAGACGTCCAAGCTTGCACTTAGACAAGTTTTAGTCCTCATAGGAGGGAAAAGGGCTGTTCAAGCGTACCATAAACTTTTTAGCACGGCTAAGCAAAAGATAGTACAGCAACAACAATCCAAAAGCAGGTCGGACTGCCGCGCATGCATACAATAATATAGACGTGTATGAGAGTAGAGAGAGAGTATTTCTCCACAAGTTGCTACCACTACTTTATCCGCCCTTGTCGCACTGCTACTTTCTATTGTCTGCTGTGGTTGTATGTATGATTCGTTTGGGATGATACTGTTACTCAGCAGCGGCCAATATCATGTGATTCATGGGGCCATACTCGTAATCGGAGAGCTGCTGTCACAGGACAAGAAGCAGCAACCTACCTATATCATCAAAGTCTATGGTGAGATCTGCCAACTGTTCTTCGCACACAAGGACGCACGGCTGCCTCTCCTCAAGGAGACCATCATTACTCTGATGCCGAAGCTTGCTCATTTCAACCCTATACTGTTCTCCAAACGGTAGTAGTGAAGTACATTGATGATGATTATGGTAGATTGTATTATAGAGGACAAGACACGCATGCCACGTCTCGCTGCGTCTACTAATACATTAAGTAGTATCGTCGCAACAGTCGTTGGAATCCTCCTTTCTTCTTTTTTTTTTTTCCTTTTTCTTCTTCTTCTTCAAAGACACATATTTTCACCATCGTCATCATCATCATCACCACCACCACCATCGCCATGATAACAGATACCTCGAGTCGTGCGTAAGGCATATAATACAAGAACACAAGTTACAAACAGTATCTCCCCAAGTCACGTATTCATCGCTTGGGGGTGTAGCCCTCGCAGTAAAGCATAACATCATGCCGATGGTGCCACCTATCATTACCGTTTTGGACGAAGGACTCACGCGTACCAGGAAAGGTAGTAGTACACCTTATAGAAAATAGTGTGAGATTGATGATATTGTCATCTGTCATCTCGAAATCCTAAACAGGAGAGATTTATAGCCCCCCCCCTCCCTCCTCCTCTTGCTCCTCTCATGATATTGTACCCTCCCCCTCTATTATTATCATAACAACACAGGTCGCAGCAGTCCTGCTATATCCCACAGCACCGTGGCTACTGAGGCGTTACGGTGCATCGCTTTACTAGCGAAAGCTGTTGGTCCGCTGCTAGGGCCCCATGCCACAGACTTGGTTGACAAGATGATAAAGAGCGATGGCCTCACGGCACCTCATGGGGCTGAGCTTGTGCGTGCGCTAACAGCTCTTGTTGATCACGTCAAGGATCAGCGTCTGCTCAGCGATATCCAAAAACGTCTTCTGGCCGCAATATTTCAAATATTGACCCCATCAGCTGCCCTGCCTACCTCTATTTTGGGGGGTGCAAATGCGAGTGCAGCGTTGAGTGGAGGCAGTATTAGCAGCAACTATCTTAGCACCAACTCTGCAGCCTCAGCCGATGCAGTTTCTGCCGCTGCTAGTCAGTACCTCATTCCAAGTGATATTGGCATAATGGCGGATGTGCTCAAGATTCTTCGTTCGTCCTCCTCCCCTTCCTCATCTTTCACCGCTGCCGATCACCAGCATGACAGCAAGATCAAAGATCCAGCTGTCGTGAGGCTCGCGCTAAACACATTAGGAACCTTCAATTTCGATAACATTCGGCTGCTTTGGTTTGTGTGTCAGTGCCTTATCCGGTACTTGGATCACCCTAAGGTAGCAGTGCGTGAGGCAGCAGCAGTAGCATGCTCTAACCTCTTATTGCGTCCAAATGATCCCTACCTCAAAGCTAATTTGGCCAAGACGCATTATCGAGCTATGATATATCGCGTCTTGGAGCAGTTGTTGACCGTAGGAGTTGCGGATCCAATGCCACGAATACGGCAGACTGTGATCAACGCTCTCCATCCTAGATTCGATGCTTTCTTGGCACAGGCAGAAAATCTACACGCACTGTTTGTGGCGCTCAACGATGAGAACTTTCCAATCAGGGCAGCCGCAATATCAGTCATTGGCCGTTTAGCACTGAAAAACCCCGCATATGTAATGCCGTCCTTGAGGAAGAGCCTCATCCACCTGCTCACGCAGATC
Organism: Bigelowiella natans CCMP2755; assembly: GCA_000320545.1. Lineage (NCBI taxonomy): Eukaryota > Cercozoa > Chlorarachniophyceae > Bigelowiella > Bigelowiella natans. The sequence continues at coordinate 119,644 of ADNK01001130.1, read as the reverse complement.
CAGTAAGTATATATATTACATTAATATGTGTCTGTGTGTGTCTGTCTGTCTGTGTATGTGTGTGTGTGTGTGTGTCTGTGTGTGTGTGTGGGTGTGTGGTGTTTGTCTGTCCGCCTTGTCTTCACCTGTGCCTCGCCTCTTCCCTCTTCTTCTTCTTTCTTTCCTGCCTCCTCTTCCTCCTCCTCCTCCTCGTTCTCTTCCAGATATGGCGTCGATTCTGTGAGTCAGGAGCAGAGTTGCCGTTTGCTAGGCCACTTAGTTGAATCCTCGGAAATGCTCACCAAACCTTACCTGCCAGCCATTCTAAAAGTGCTGCTTCCTTCGCTGAAGAAGATGGGGCCTACGACAACAGCAGGGGCTGCAACAGCAGACCCAAGAGTGGTTTCTTGCGTCGTGGAAACGCTTGGGAAGCTCGAGAAAGTAGGTGGATTGGAACTCCGAGCATATCTTCCGGATTTGCTACCCTTTCTTTTAGGACATCTGAAGAATAGAGGCCAAGCGCACAGCATAGAAAGGGAGGTTGTCTTGAAGGCGCTGGGGAAACTCATAAGGGCCACAGGCAATGTGATTCTGCCATACGTGCAGTATCCCGAGCTCCTCCCCACCCTATTGAGGATCCTCTCGACTGAGGTGAAGTGGGAGGCGAGGCTGGAGGCTCTCAAGGTGTTAGGAATACTGGGCGCCTTAGACCCCTACCAGCACAAGATCAACGAGGCTAAGCTACGAGATGCAGCTATTGAGGCTGCTAATAGGAAAGGACAGTCTGCTACCACCATGGGGCCACATCGTGCTCTGCTCAAGATGTACTACTACAAGAATAAGAATACTACTGCAGCTGGCGGTACACGAACGGCGAAGGCGGGGGGGGGGAATGACAACGAGCGGGCTGGCCGGGTGTCTGTCAACCCAACTCGGTATGATGGTGATGTGTGCATTTAATGATGATGGTGATGGTGGTGATGATGATGATGATGATAGGTTGGTTTTTTTGGGTTCCTTCCTGCTGATATGTTGCAGAATTTGTGTGTGTGTGTGTGTGTGTGAAAATGCACAAAGTGTTGATTGGCTCTTTTCTCTGGTAATTGTACTATTTAAATCTTTAGTGTGACGGACGATCGATACCTCCTTCCCAGCATGGTTGGATCATTGGACGAGTACTACTCTACAGTGGCGATGAACGCTTTAATGCGCGTACTAGCGGACCCCACGCTCTCTTCTCAGCATAACTCTGTGATGAAATCGGCCACGTACGTGTTTCGATCCCTTGGTCCCAAATGCGCTGTTTTCTTGCCCAGGATAATACCCACTCTCCTTGCGGTGCTGAGAAATACGGCTGATGAACAAAATATCGCCTTACAAAAGCAGGTGCTGCTGCTGTCGTTGCTCTACTACGAACTTGGTGTCGTTGTTGTTGTTTGCTGTTTGTTGTTTGTTGTTGTTGTTTGTTGAAGCTTGAATGACTTCTATCTTATACTATTGCTCTCAAGTGTTATTACCTATTCGTTGCTGCTGTTGCATGACATCTCACCCTCTTCACCACCACCACCAACCACCACCACCAGGTATTAGAGCGGCTTCAAGAGTTGGTATCGATCGTGGGCAAGCACATGCGACCATACCTACACCCTATATTTGAGGTAATCTACACTCGATGGACACGCTCTCGAACGTATGACGGCGCGTTGGCACACGAAGTCTTAGCGCTCGTGGAAACAATCTCTTTGGCGCTGCGAGAGGAATTCAAGTTTTACCTGCCGGACCTCATACCCCATTTCTTGAGAGCTTTGCATGGTAGCCCTCCGCCAGCACCCTCCGGTGCTGCTGCTCTGCTGGTTGCGACGGCAGATGATAAGAAGAAGAAGAATATCGGGGTGGGGGGCGGCGGGGGGGCTGCGGGGGGAGTAGCAATTGCCACCGGAGCAGCTTCGGTCACGATGACAAATAGCAGTAACTTATCGTCCTCTTCAACGAATGCTGCTGCTACCTCAGGGGTAATGACGAGTCTAATAATCACACGTGATCATGCACACAACTTCGTTGACTAATCCAAACTACATACAGCGTGAAATTGATCGATCGCATGATGATTATTACCTCCCATGCATATAAATTCTCACCTCTCGTGTTTGTCTTGTCACAACCCCATCATCAACTTCTTCTCAAGGGGAATCTCTTCGAATCGAAGCATCATCATCACTTGGAGCAACGAATACTAGAAACGATGCAGACATTTGGTAGCAATCTGGAGGAGTATCTGCACTTAGTGATCCCCACCCTGATGAAGCTCGCCGAATCGCAAGACGTTGCTCAGTCAGTGGGAGAGACCGCCGTACAAACGGTGGGGAAGCTGTGTACGAATCTAGACTTCAGGGACTACATCTCATGTATTGTGCATCCTACAGCTCGCATATTGGTAATTACATATATTTAGTTATTCATATATAATATATATATATATATATATATATATTTGCTGGTAATATAGGTTGTTGTTGTAGGGTAACAGTAGCACGAAGTGTCTCCCCCCCCCCCATCTACTTTCTTCCACTGAACCTCCGTTTTATAGGCAGGAGCAAGGGACTCGAACCATCGTGACAAGGTGATGGCGATGCTTTTGGCGGTCATACGTCAAGTTGGTGTGGATTTCCTGCTTTTCGTGCCTTTGATCAACAAAGCACTAGAAGTCCAGACGCGTAACGCTCAATTGATGAGGGATCAGAAGGAGAAAGCGAGACTGGCGGCATGCGTCGATAGCTACGATCTTCTCAAAGACATCATCATGAGAGGGGAGACGCCCACAACATTTGATTTGAACAAAGCTCTGTCGCTCTTCAATGGCCAAAAGCATTTGAGTTGGGACCGTGAGCGCAAGATCGTCCGGGAGATGGCAGCACGGGAAAAGCCCACGATTTTTGAAAGGTCAACGAAGCTTACCATCGACGTCAATGCGCTCTCAAAGGCTTGGGAATGCCAAAACAAGCTATCGAAGGAAGACTGGCAGCAGTGGATGACCAACTTCATGGTAGAAGAAGAAGAAGAAGCAGAGAGTACTAGTAGTTCCAAGAGGAGGGGGGATTGATAAAATAAGGAGGAGGGGTGTGGTGAGAGTTTGAATGTCGTTGTTGCCATCACCATCTATCATCATCACCGTCATCATCATCATCATCATCATCATCATCATCAGTATCACCATCACCGTAAATACCATCTCTCTTCACGCACCACAGGTAAAGCTGCTAGAGTTCTCGCCTTCCACATCCCTCCGGCCATGTGTCACTTTGGCTAAGCGCGATCGCTCATTGGCACGAGATTTATTCAATGCTGCTTTCCTCTCCGTGTGGAGTGAGCTCCGCGATCGATCGAAGGACGATTTGATTCGTAGCTTAGAGACGGCACTGAGGCCATCCACGCCGCCTGAGGTCCTCCAAGTGCTGTTAAACCTTGCAGAGTTCATGGAGAGAGAGGGAAGGGCATTGCCATTGTTACAAGATGAGAGCAAAGATCAACCCACGCTTGGCCGTTTGGCGGAGAGATGCCACGCCTTTGCTAAGGCACTTCATTATAAGGAAATTGAATTTAAGAGCGCTCCGCAAGATACAATTGAGTCCCTCATCAGCATCAACAACGATCTGCAGCAGCCTGACGCTGCAGTCGGCATCCTCAAGTGCGCACAGGATATGGCAGGAATGGAGCTGCAACCAACATGGTGCGTGTGTGTGCGTGTGCGTGTGTGTGTGTGTGTGTGTGATCATTTCTCTAGTCCCCCTCCTTCGAATCAGCAGGATATCATTACCATGATAATATGTTGTAAATCTACTATCTCTAGGTACGAGAAGCTGCAGAGATGGGAAGATGCATTGGAAGAATACGAGGTGTTGCAGCTTCGAGACCAAGCCAGTATCAAGCACACGCTGGGAAGAATGCGCTGTCTAGACGCTCTTGGGTTATGGTCAAGAATGTCAAATATGTGTGATCATATCTGGAAGACACGGCTGCCACCTGACGATAATGATGGGGATGATAATACTGGCTGGCATGCTGCTGCTCCCTCGACGCCATCATCCTCAAGGGTCAGCAACTTGATGATGATGTCAGAGAAAGAGGTGTTAAGCGTGGCAAAGTTTGGGGCGAGTGCAGCGTGGGAGCTTCGAGATTGGGAAGGCATGATCAAGTACGTAAAGCGCATGCCAGATGGAACATTGGACACGTGCATCTTCAAGTGCGTCTTAGCAATTCAGAGGGAAGAATACGAATCTGCACTAAACTTGATAAGTATCGCACGGAAAGCCGTGTTCCCTGAGCTGCGTTCTCTCGTGGCTGAGTCGTACAATCGCGCCTATGGGCATATGGTCAAGGTCCAGGTCCTCGCTGAGCTGGAAGAAGTTGTTGCCTACAAGAAGGCCCGAAGAGACGAAGAGCGCGTGCACATCCAGCAACTATGGCGGAATAGGCTAGGAGGCACTCAACGCAACATCATGGTTTGGCGTCATATCTTAGCAGCTCGGAAGCTGGTTCTGAACCCGGAGGAGCAAATTGACACGATAGTGGACTTTTCGGCCCTGGCACGCAAATCGCAGCGACTCGCACTGTCGCTGCAAGCCTTGGCACCGTTCTTGCTAGAATCGTCCTCTGCATCGATGGCAGCAGTGTCAGCCGTTGTAGCGGCAAGATTAGGAAAGCAGCTGCACGAGGAGAAAAAGAAGAAGTTTAATCGGCTACTCTACCATCATGAGGTTCATGCAGAGTACGACCGCAGCGGTGGGTATTACGCCCTACTGAGAAGCGATCCCAGGAGCGTGAGGCTGCCGTTTGCGTATCCGAAGCTATGTCTTGCATATCTTGTACACCTCTGGGATGCCGGGTTGTTAGTTATTCATCACACACACTATAGTATTAGTACCGGTAGTAGTAGTAGTTGTAGTAGTAGTAGTAATAGTAGTAGTATAGCAGCAGTATAGATATACTTACAATCTCCGTATCGATTCTACCCGCCCCTTTTCTTCGTCAGCGACTGCTACGCACGCAACCAAGCGAGTCGTTGTTCTATTGTTCGTTGCATTCGCTGCATTCAATCAATCAGCTCATTGACCGTTAATCTCACCAACGATATCAGGTATTCTTGTGAAGCTTTGGAACGTTTGGAAGCCCTCGTAGAGGACACGAGGCCGCAATATCATCATCATCATCACGGTGGAGGCAGTGCATCATCAACACCCGTGTTTCTCCCTCCAATGAGTCCTCGCTCCCCACGCGGTGCGGTAACATCATCATCATTATTATCATCATCATCATCATCATCATCATATCCAGACTTCGTCGCTGCATCGACTAGTGCATCACCAGCAGCAGCAGCTGCTGCTGACGATTCAGCAGCCCAGCAAACCACTCGTATGGAGTGCTATTTGACTCTGGGTGAATGGCGACGGAAGCTCGGTGGAGATTCTCCCAGCAACCTCGAACGTGTGCTGCAAGCGTATCGCCTCGCTACGAGGATCTGCAAGGACTCTTACGACGCATGGCATGCGTACGCCTCCGTTCATTTTAGACTTGTAAGTCTGCTTTTTTTTCAAAGTCGGCACGAAGAAGAAGAAGAAGAAGATGCGATGACCTCCTCCCTTGATGCGTACCATCAAAGTCACTGTTGTCATCAATTCATCAATCTTTTCGAGAAGGCCAACCAACAATTAAGCGGAACACAGATTATATCACGTCTTTTCCTCGTATTTCGTTCTCTCTCTATGTGTGTCTGTGTGCGTGCTTTGCTTTCACGGGAGGTAACAAAACTGAATTAACTGTATATGATCATCATCATCATCATCATCATCATCATCATCGCCTCATTGTTTGACGATAGGTGTCCCTTTTGGACGCGGAAGCTAAAAGGATTCCACCAGCAGCAGGAGGGGGGGGGGGAGGAGATTCCAAGAAGGGAGAGGATGCTGATGGTGGTGGTGGTGCTGCTGCAGCTACCACGGCATCAGCATCTTCTCGTAAAATATACCAGCATGTAATAGCGGCTATTGAAGGGTTCTTCCGCTGCATCGCTCTGGCTGGACCCAATCGATCGACGCTACAGGACGTGCTACGGCTGCTTACTTTATGGTTTAGTCATGGTGGTAGTGAGCACCCACAGGTATATATTATGTCTGAGTGCGTGCGTGCGTGTGTGTGTGTGTGTGTGTGTGTGTGTGATGGAGCAGTAGTAATAGAGGCATGTTCATCAGTTGCCGTAGCAGATGATGATGATGATGAGAATGGTGGTGGCGGTGGTGGTGGTGGTGGTGATGATGATTATCATCACAGCATTAATTAAGTCTCAACCGATCGCCACAACCGATCGCCATCGATCTCACACTACATTAAAAAACTAAGAACACAGCAAAAAAACTAAGAACCCAGCACAACCCGGTGGAGTTGTCACGCTTCTTTTTTTTAAATTTCGTTGGTTTTGCCCTGACTGCTCTACACACTATATGAAAGGTCAATGCAGCTTTGTCACGGGGCTTCAACACAACGTCTATCCATACATGGCTGACGGTCATTCCACAGATAATCGCTCGCATTTACACGGTAGATCCAGGTGTCCGGAAGCTCGTCGAGCAGTTGCTACGAAAGATCGGTAAAGAACATCCTCAGGCGCTCATCTATCCCCTCACCGTCGCTTCAAAGTCGCAAATTGCTGCCAGGAGAAAGGCTGCGGAGGGCGTCATGAACTATATGCGGAAATACTCGAAGAAGCTAGTTGATCAGGTAGTAGCAGGGGAGAGGAGCAATCTGACGAATAATATATATATATATATATATATATATATATATATAATGTAAACATATGTATACACGCACATCTACAGTTTCTGATGCTACATAGCATTTGGTTCTCCTCCTGCTAATGACCATCACCACCAACATCACCTCCGTGCTGATCAAACACCACAGGCTGAGCTGATATCGAGTGAATTGATTCGGGTTGCGATCTTATGGCATGAAATGTGGCACGACGCGCTGGAAGAGGCCTCCAAGTTCTGGTTCGGCAAACGCAATATCGAAGGCATGCTGCAGGTTGTGGAGCCTTTGCATCAGTTGATGGCTAAAGGACCACAGACGATGCGAGAGGTGGCGTTTCAACAACGCTACGGAAGAGAACTGATAGAGGCTAAGGAGTGGCTCGACCGATACAAAGTTTCATCAAACGAATCTGACCTCAATCAAGCGTGGGACGCCTATTGCAATGTGAGAGTGAGAGGAGGCTAAAAACAAGGAGTAGAGAAGAAGAAGAGCAAGAAGAAGAAGAAGAGGAAAAACGGCCAGAAAAAAAATAGTACCGCGAGTACACACATACGTGCTGCTTGAACCGCCTTAGAGAGCTCTTTTAGTGATGACGATTACGAATGTATTGACCCATCATCATCATCACCACCACCACCATCATCATCATCATCATCATCATCATACATAGGTGTGGAGACGTATCAACAAGAACAAAGAACGGCTTGTGACCGTAGATTTACACCATGCATCTCCTAAGCTGAAAGCTGTGCGTCATCTTGAGCTAGCAGTGCCGGGAACATACGAGAAAGTCGTATCTGCGGCCAATCTAATCAGACCCCATGCTCTTGCAACGGCTGCTGCAGCAGCAGGAACAGCAGCTAGTCGTGGCAATAAGAGAATGCAGCCTTCTTCTAAGTTGAGAGGGGGGGGATCCGATAATACAAGCAGCAGCAGTACCAACATCAACACCGTCTTTCAAAACCAGTAATAACCATTTACTTTGGGTTAAGGGGGGTGGGGGGGTTGGTTAAAACGTCAAAGTCAAAATGATGTCGCTCGCAACAACATATTTTACGTATTGATACGAATGCCGAGAAAGAGAAAGAAAGAGAGAGAGAGAGAGAGAGAGAGAGAGAGAGGACGCACCTTGTGTGTGTGTGTGTGTGTGTGTCAGCCGCAAGTAGTAGCTGCTGCTAATAGTGGTGGTTGTAGTAGCTACAACACCTCTTTCTTTCTCCGTATGTTGTGATGTGACGTGATCCGCGTACAAACTATTTGCAGATAGTCAAACAACTCAAAGACTTTAGTATTTGATGATAGTGGATGATAGCAATGACGACGACGACGACGACGACGGTTTTTCCCATAATCATTTGTATTTGTTGCGATCAGATATCATCAACACCAAGATTCTGTACGAGCCGCTGATGCAGCTGCTGCAGCGGCAGTTGGGTATCCTATCATGGGAGAAGGCGTGGCCATGCTGATGAAAGGGAATGATGAGCAGCATTACTACCAACATCTTCATAGCAAGGGCGGGGCTGCTGCTGCTGCCGCTGCTGCTGCTCGAGTTGATCAAGATCAGCACTTGCAGCATTTTGGTGGAGGAAGCAAGGAGTACGGCAACAGGTATGTGGAGAGGGAAGGGAGGGGGGAGAGAGAAAGATAGCCTATTTTGCACGCACAACACAAACTCTCTCTCTCTCTCTCTCTCTCTCTCTCTCTCTTTCTCTTTCTCTCCCAGATAGACAGACACACATCACATAAACAGCACTTTACTTGCTACATACAGCGTGGACGAAGGAATGGAGGGTAAAATCACTCGCATTGCGTGGTTCGAGCCTCGCCTTAAAGTGATCGAATCGAAACAGAGACCAAGAAAGCTGACGATCATTGGCTCAGATGGGGTAATAATAGTACTTACCTACTATCATCATCACCATCGTAAGATCAATCATCGTCAGCATCATTCATTCACCCATTTGATGATGATCAAATGCATATGAGGAGGGCGGGGAAAAGACTCGGAGAGTAGTCGTTGTAGTAGTAGTAGTAGTAGTACCGAATATGATGATGGCATCGAACACCAAGATCATACTATTTCAATCATGCTTATCACGGCTGTCTTCGAAATGAAAACGCCTCTCTCCCTCCTCTCTCCCCCATCTCTTGGAATCTTATCTGTCGTGATCTACTACTGCTACAATCTTAGCTCGAGTACTCGTTCCTGCTCAAGGGCCACGAGGATCTTAGACAAGATGAAAGGGTTATGCAGCTGTTTGGATTGGTCAATACTCTCCTGGCAACAGATGATCAAACTACGCAAAAGAACCTAAACATCCACAGGTAGTTGGTCGATCGATATCCGAGCTTGTCGTCACTTCCATCACATCGGCATTCGTTGATCATCTTCTTTCTGTGATGCTCTATGCTCTATGTTATGGTGTGCTGCTGCTGCTGCTGCCTTTAGGTACTCTGTGATTCCTCTCGCTCCGAACTCCGGTCTGATCCAATGGCTAGAGAACTGCGACACGCTGCACTCTCTCATCAAAGAGTATAGAGACGCGCGGGCAATCATGATTCAAGTAGAAACGATGCTGATCAAGGCCTTCTCCAACCGCGTGTACGAGCAGCTCACAGTGATAGAGAAGATCGAGGTATTCGAGTACGCGCTTAGCCGCACCTCTGGGCTGGACTTGTACCATGTGCTTTGGCTGAAAAGCCAGGACTCGGAGACTTGGCTTGATAGGCGAACGAATTACACAAGATCTCTCGCGGTGATGTGCATGGTTGGCTACATTTTGGGACTGGGCGACCGACACCCGTGCAACCTCATGCTGGATCAATTCTCCGGAAAGATCATTCATATCGATTTCGGTGACTGCTTTGAGGTGCGTACACATCTGTTTAAGTTCTGCCAAATTACCAGTACAATCGTCAGTGTCATATATCTTTCGCCTCTCTCTATACATACATATAATATGTATAATATATATATATATATATATATATATATATGTTGTACGTTGACTCATAAGCAGCTTCGTAAGTCATTCCGTGAGTCATCATTTAGCAAGCATCATCGTCACAATGAATTGTTGTCAGGTGGCAATGCAGCGCGAAAAGTTTCCTGAGAAAATTCCTTTCCGGCTCACTCGAATGCTGATCAATGCAATGGAGGTAACAGCCTACTTTCACGTGATGGTACTAGAAGAATTCTTAGGGAGCCTCTCTCTCTCTCTCTCTCTCTATCTATCTATCTTATTCTTAGGTAAGCGGAATTGAAGGAAACTTCCGTTCCACGTGCGAGGCGGTGATGCGTGTGTTAAGAGGACACAAGGAGAGTGTCATGGCAGTGTTAGAGGCATTCGTATATGATCCGCTCATAAATTGGCGTCTCTTGCAAACCAAAGTTAGCCGCCTGCATGAGAATCCAGAGCAAAAGGAGGAGATTGAAGAAGATGACAATGATGACGATGAAAAGGTGCGTGAAGCTTTAGGGGAGAAGGAGGAGGAGGAGGAGGAAGTTGGCCATTTTTATGGCACAAGCATGTGATATATCTATCTGTGTTTCTACTGGTGATCAGGGAAGTGGGCTTTCTGAGAGCTCTGCAGCACTTCTCGGCCGCGAGGAAGAAGCGGCCGCAACGGAAAACAATAATAACAGAGAAGGGGTAGGGGGGACAGGTGTTTTGAATCAAAAAGCCCTTAAAGTAATAGGACGAATAGCTGACAAGCTAGATGGGAAGGATTTTGGAGACGGTAATAACTACATTTTCTTGACGAAAAGCAACAGCGAAGAAGAATAGAGAGATGCACAGTCATGATTATGTAATGCTCATGTCCAACGACAACAGCATGTGTCAACCTCCTCGTCTTTCGTACTACACATCTTAGGTGAGCCGCTGAATGTGCCTCAACAAGTGGAAAAGTTGATCCGTCAAGCAACATCGCACGCAAATCTAAGTCAATGTTACATTGGATGGTGCCCTTTCTGGTAAATCGAGGAGAAATGAAGTCCATGAGAATATTACATACACAGAGCATACCATTCGCCTGGTATTGCATCCAATGGCGTTCTTCCTGCATGCAATATCATGAATGGTATAAGCTGTTGTTGAGGTCATATTGATAATTAAAAAGTAGCTATTTAGCATCGAAGTTGTTCTGTCTATTGTACACATGCAAGATGCGTCAAGCTAGAGCTAGCTAATGCAACGAAGGGTGGGTTTGCTTCTGGAGGGACACCAGAAATAGATCACACCCAACACATCTAGAGATTTTGATAATGCAGCCACAAAACTAGCAAAGAATGCGTGTACATACAGCCACGCCCATGCGCTCAAACTATTAAGTGCACACGTACTTTTAGAATTGCGCTGATCCTCGCAGCTAGTCAGATTTAGAGATGCGATCTAGCGATGCGAGCGCGACACTATCAAGAATTATCGTCACACAAGCTAGCAAGCAAGGAACATCATGTACAGCATTAACTCGCTGCCGTCTTGTTACTTGCAAATAACTGAGCGTTATGTGCCCGCGGCGTAGGCACATATTGCTAGATTCAGGACAGCTAGACAGCACAACTAGACAAACTGAAATGGTGACCGTCCTTTCGCTAAGCGCTGAGCGGATAGAATAAGTCTAGAAGTACTCATTATATATATGATGTGACACACCATCTTGCACATGATTAAATTTGTCTCAGTAATGGACACCACGAAGTTTGTTTTGTAACTCTTGAACGTGAACATGCTAGTTGCTCTTAGCTAATGAGTCTTCGAAATCTCCTGTTTGCTGTTTGCTAGCTATCATCACGTTGGCATCTCGAAGTACTAAGTAGTTGCATGTACTCTAACAACTCCGAATGTATCCTAATGTTTAGCGGTAGTCATCATTGGTCTAGTTAACTTAAATAATGGCACAGGTATTTTCACAGTTTCTTCTTTCGTTGCAGGGACATTTAGAATCGCAGTGGAAGCGGCAATTTTCACGGAATCTCATCGGTTTTTCAGATTTTACATATTCTTTAGTGTCGGTCCTCAATAATTCCCGAAATTCTTCATCATCTTCCCCATTTGCAGCGTATCTCCAAGCAAAATAATATTCCCATTGGTATCGATTTTCTTGTTCGATGTTAGATAGCCCAGTAGATTGCCAGGCGAAGGAGCGAGGGCCTGGGCTCGAGAGTAGCATATTTTTAATTTCATACCGTCTCTCATTGTTCATTGGATTTATAAGAACCATTGGATTTGAATGACGAGGCACAAAGTTTTCGAGCGACTTCCCAAATTTGTGTTCAACGTCTGAAGCTTGTATTTCGACTCCCCCACTCGAGATTTCACCCTTCCCTTTTTCCACGACACGCTTTCCGGGAGAGTTTGGTACTGCAAGGTTAGAAGGTGATGGAATTTGTTTAGAAGATGAGATTTTGGCCGCTTGCATGCTACTGTATATGTGCGCGCAATGGTCGAAGCTGGGAGCGACCCGAAGAGGCTGGAACCGGAAGCGCGCCGGCAGACGGAACTCGGAAAGTTGTTTGTTGTGCGAAGACATGATGCTCATGATGTCGGACGATCGATTTGCAGGGAATTTTGGGACAGCGACACAAGGAACAGTGCTCTCTCCAAAACTCACTCCAAGATAGAGGCATGTCCTTGCTCATGACACACAGACTGAAAGCACAGAAGGCGACACTTCTCCTCTACGACTTGGCCTCATGCTTGTCTTAGGATGGAAATTCGACCATGTTGTACTCGGCACAAACGAAGGAGAAGAGGAAGAAGCGGCAACTGCAAAAAGAAAGAGAACCACGATGTCGTTAGACGTAGTTGACCTACTACTACTCTTCACATAGATCTCAGGTGAGTAAACAATGCACGCACCATAGGATTTCCTTCCAAAGTTGCCACACGTAGCGCTCATTGTTAGGAGTACATCTCAGCACATGCATGAAATAGCATTTTATTAATCGCATTTTATTACTAAATTAAAAAAAATAAGTTCTTCCAATAAAAATGTCGGTAATAGCAGGATAGCCTATCTTTTCGGCTTCCTACGAGCTGGAGGAGGAAGAAGCTGCCCGTCGCCCACACATGAGCACCTAGCCTAATGTGATGATGACCCAACGAGATTGTGCTACCAGTTACCCGTTCTCGAGTCTGCTCTTCTGCCTTTCTCTTGCATGTCTATACAGTAAAATCCGCTCTAATCACCCTCCTAGCCTTGGATCTGGCTCGAGTATAACCATAGGGAGCAATCGATGCTCGCTACATGGGACGGCGCATCGAATTAGGACGCCAGCTACTACGCGAAGGATAAGAATTTCAATGCGGGACCAAGAGCCAGGAATCGAACAATTAAGATCAAGTATAGGAAATGGGGAGGATAGCCTAGACCTTCGAAAAAGCAGTAAAGAGGGGAGGGCTGCACCTCGTACGATTATGGCATCAGAACTAGAGAATCTTAAAGACGCCATGCATGTTCGGAAGAAAGTGTTTGTCGAAGAACAGGTAAATTTCAATCACCCATCGTGCGGTTTTTGTAAGTAGTATTGTGTGAATTAGGGAATTCTCAATGCCTTTGACCAGTGGGACATGGACTCAAAGGGAAATCCCGCATTGATGCCTGAGGTATGGTGACTCCTATGATATTCCGCTATTTTCTTGCGCGAGAGTTCATATCTACTTTTGACTCGCCTGTAGGTTTTCCATGTGGTGTCGTACCATAGAGAAAACCCTACCATCCCAGTTGCTACAGGTATGTTTGCCCGTCAAAAAAAGATTTTTTTTTACGCTCGCGGTAGTCAGAAAATGAGGGATATGCTTCATCAGGGAGGATGGTTACTTTGAGAGACGGATTATATCGACAAGGAATTGTGTCGAACGTTGCAGTGCTCAAGGTAATGACGGCTATAGGTATTTGCCAGAACTATGTGTTTCGCTGTTCTCATCATTGTGCATCCAGGAGTATCGACGGCAAGGATATGCACAGAGTGTCATGGACATGATTCACATGCTTGCCGAGGAAAAGAACTTAATGTAATAAATTCAATTCCCGAATCTTTACCATCTTGAAATCATTATTCTTGGGTTGAATCCTTGTTGTGCAATGTAAAATTTACAGAACGACATCCCTGCATTCACAAGCTCATGCAATAGGATTTTATCAGCGTATTGGCTACAGGTTTATTGTTGATTGTCACGATCGGAATGGTTTATAACATGTATTTTGAAATTTGCTAGGACGCAGAAAATGTTGCACAGGGAACCTTACGACAGTCCAAATGGTGTGTTGGCGTTCATGGTCAGAAGGACATCAACTTTTGAATCTCCCTTCGAATAGAAGAACACAATGATCAAATAAATGACAAAAAAAGTAATCACCTCAAGTAAATAATGGACATTATTGTTCTCCTTCCATTAGACATTGTAGAATTCAAATACATGTTGTGAATGTCCGCAAAATGCACTAGTGGCAGGCTAAGGCTTCATGGTTTCATTACTCAATTCAACAGCAATTAACGCTTCGACATAGTGAGTGAGCTGTGTGCAAGATGTGCAACATACTGTTTGAAACTTGGGATGTAACCTTTTCTAGTTTTGCCGTGTCTAGATGTGCAATCATGCATGTTTAACTAGCTAGCTAGCTCGTTAGATCAAGAGATGTGAATGTACGCTTGACAGATTCTGTTCTGTCGTAACCACTAGACCATGCTAGCATGCTAGCTAGAAGCTTTTTAGAACATTTCAGAGGGTTTCAGAGTTGAAGCTTAGAAATGCGCGCGAGCATTTAGGCCGCATGCTAGCATGCATGTAACACTCTAAAACTGATCTAGGTGGCTTGTGGATGAAATGATTCGTCCAGCATTAGAGCAGGCCGTTGCTAAGGAAGTCATCTAGGCCTTTTTGAGCATTGCTAGATTGCTAGCTACCTAGATTGGCTATTAGTCATGCAACGCACATACATGCATCTAGCATGTTCGTGATTCATCACATCCTCTAGTCCTCTCAAGTCTGCATTGCACTCTGCGCAGATGTAATTGTCATGTGCATGTAGCCGAAATGCTCAAAATTGTCGTCATGTAGCGCTCGCAATTGGATCTCACACGCTAGCACGCACCATCTGTCCATTCTGTGAACAAGAGAATTGTAATAGTTGAGCTGTGTCATGATTCATTCGATGCTCAATAACTGGCTCATTGCTTTTATTTTTTACACATTCATGATCAGAACTTAAACCATGGACTGTTGAGAGCTGCTGTGATATCTTTGTCGATCACGAAAGAAAATCATCCAGAGATATTATTTCTGCGTCAATGTCAGTGTCCATGGTGTTGGATCTAACATGTGACGTCTTTTTCACTGCTGTAGCAGCTGATTGTTCTTTTGTATCATCATCTGGCTTCACAGAAGGTGGAGGTGCGTTTTGGGATATTTTTGACTCTACATGAGGGTCATGAGAAGTAGCTTCTGTCTCGGAGCGCGTTACGGTGACTCCAAAGTTCGAAAGCCATGAACTGGAGACGTCACTTTCAATGGAAGGAGAACCATTGCTCAAGGACGCCCAGGGCAGTCGCAGCCTCTGTGCTATTGTGTCAACTGATTTACCCTTGTGGGATAGGATAAACTTTACAAAATGAACAATCTTTATACAGAAGTTGTAGATATTACCTCAGTTTCCTCTTCATGATTGGAAAGTCGATACTGGAACTCCTTTGATAAAAATTGTGATCTTAAAATTAGCTTATTCAGAGATCAATGGATGCTAAATCATTTAAGAAGAAGCTCCACCGCTGAGGACATCCTACCTGTTGCAGAAGCAGCTTCCATTGTGCACTTAGATCTGGCCGTAGCTTCGACATCCCCGTAACGAAGTTTAGTCCTTCATGTGCGTTGAATTCCGTAATTATTGTTCCCAGTGCCTGTATTGGTCAGAAGTATGGCGTAATTGAATAAAGGACTATACCTTAATGGTTTGTATTAACTTTAGATATACATTTGTTAAAGCAACGGCTGCTTTTTCTGGATCTTGCTCATTAAGAAAATCCGAAACAAACATAAACTTGTCGAAACAATTGTTTAACATACTGTCCTCAAACCTAATTTTGTGAGATAATTAGATATTAATTTGTTGCATATGATTTACTTACGCGTAGACTTCTGCTTTGTTGTTCTCAATCCCCGAAGGATCCTATAGAAATTGTACGGTTGGAAGGAGAAAATTGAGAATTTTTAAAGCAGTAAATACCTTTAATCGAGACTTCATTGCATCTAAATCTGCAGAAATTCCAGAGCCAAATTTCTTCGAAAATTCAACTTTTCAGACCATCATACATTTTCTGAACTTCGAAATTAAAAAACCGTTCTTTGATCGTCTGTGAGTCTTCGCTTTGATGCTGCAAACTGTCATAATCGTTTACAATCAGAACTCTCTACTTAAGCCAAAATACTTTATCACCTGAGAAAAATATGTTTTCAAAGTTCTCATCACTAGTCGTTCGGCGAGCTGGGACTGAACTTTTTCGTCAGATATCTGGAGCATTGAAACTCTTTAGATAGATTACTAAATGTTTATTTCAACAATTGAATAAATTTCTATACCAACGCTGCATAATCGACCATAGCAAGTTGGAGCTCCTGTAAAGGAATTTAAGTATCAGATCATTGAGACACATTTCATCACATTAAACCACGGCTTCACCTGAGCAATTTGTACGACTGCAGGAATTTCTTCCTTAAAAAAGGGAATGCTACCAGATTCCGAAGTTGGCGTTGCTGCCACAGCGCAATTCGATAGCTGGAGTTGAAGAAGTTGCGGAGGTTCTAAGGCACTTTCTATGTTCAAAGTGGCTGTTGGCTTCTGGCAATTCTCCTGGCTTACAATCTTCAACCAACTAGGTGAAAATAGAGATTTGAACTCTTCTTTGCAAATTGAAACCACAAATCCCTAGGGTTACGTTCAGTTATGAGTATTATCTACATTAAAAAATAAATCTTACTGCGAGGCCATTGACAGCAGAATCTGTTACTCTTTGAAAGCCTTTCTCGGCCTTTTGGTGTTATCAAATGACATCATCAGGTGAAAAAGATCTTGAGGATACTGAATAAATGTATATATTTACCAAGGACATCACGGAGTGAAGAGAGATGCTTACATCCTTTCGTGATTTAATAGATTCGATCTCCTCTGTGCTAAGGCCATTGGATGACCTCATACTTCTTCCAATGCTGGAACTACTTGCAGCTACTTTAGCATCAATTAAACTATTTTACGGCTACTCCATCGGGCCTCTTGAACCTTCCTCACAAAATTTTCTTGATGAACCGG
Source organism: Bigelowiella natans CCMP2755 (assembly GCA_000320545.1). NCBI lineage: Eukaryota > Cercozoa > Chlorarachniophyceae > Bigelowiella > Bigelowiella natans. The sequence continues at coordinate 102,547 of ADNK01001130.1, read as the reverse complement.
CGTTATCTCACCGAATTCGACCTCAAGACACCTAGCAAAATAGATTCTGAAAGCCCTACAACATTGACATGATGATTAACCTTTGAACATGTTCCTGGATTCTTTTAGTTAGCTGGGCAGTTAATTCTTGATATCGAATAGAACTCTATCATTTCAATTAGAGTGATGATGAGTAAATGATTTACTGGAATCTAAGATCTTTCTTATTTACATTTATCCAGGCTGCAACATGTTGCTCGGTTTTGGGTTTTCCATCAACCACAATATGTAATTCAGGTTCCTTGTCATTCTGGATTGAAATAATAACACTTGCCGTTCAAAAATGTATTTGATGTCACTTTTCAAACCTTGATTTCATTGTAGACCAGAGTTTTCTAAGTTAATAATTTGAAATCAGTTTTTGCAAGGTCAGTTTCTACAAGGATATTCAGTTTCATCTTCACATACCCAAAATCTCACATGATTTCTTTGAACGTATATGAGAGTCCCTGCATAAGTTTTTGCTACCTCGAGGATTGCCTAAATCGAAATAATCTTAAACTTCTAAAATTAAATTTGAGGAACGTTGCATGATGATATCTCAAGGATGGTGAAGACCTTAGAGTTCATTTTTTCTCCCATGCTTTGTGCAAGTACATTATCCCAATGCTAAACATAAAATGAAATTAGTTAGTACTTTTCTTATGTTCAGAAATCTTGTACATTATGAAGGATTCCAAAAAGATCCCGCGGGCCTCTCATTCTAGGATATCCATTCTTATCTTCCACCTATGCATAAACTATAACTCAAATCAGAATCAACGAACAATCAACTGTTTCTACCGGTTCTTCTTCCCTTTCAGTTTCCAAAATGTTGTTGATAGGTAACAGGAGATGTTCGTATGATTTCATCTAAAATTACTTATTTACACATTTTTTAAGTTATAAAAAGACGTAGGCGTTCAACCTTATAAACTCCAGCAAGTTTGAGTATCAAATCTTGAAGCTCCTCTATGGTACAAAAACAGCTTTATCAGCTACGCAATGGTGGTGATCACATGGCATTACGGCACCTGGTAGATCGAATCCTAGCGTCTTTACATGCTGTCGAAAGCGTTGTATCCAAGATGACCATCTCAACAAGTCTGTTAAAAATAAATGAAATCTACAATCTACAAACGGCAAAAAGGTTATTATCATTTTACCAGATTGTGACAGCTTTTCTGGATGGGATAGTCTACTGGACAGATCTGCATTTAGATATTTTATATACCTACATAACATTGCATTGACTTTCAATAAATAACAGTTATTGACGTGAAAATCTATCTACCGATGCACATAGACCGAGAGTATGTTGTAATCGGATGGATATAAAGGACAGACTTCATCTTTCACCAAATAGAGATCGTCAACAAGTTTATCTAGAGAGGCCAATACCTGAATAATGGCGAGAAATATACAATTCCAGCCGCTATCATGCCTTTAAATAATTTAATCAAATACACCCGTAGCCTTAACCTGATCTATAGATTGGGCTTTGAAGGCGCTTAATCCAGAGTTCTCAGTAAAATTTTCATTTCCAAGCTTCGAAACGGGACGGCTTCGTTTGTCTGGAGTAGATCCAGTCTCTGGTACTAATTGTCCAGTAAGCCTGTTCGGATCCCCCTGTAGGACTTGATAAAAGGTTTCGACAATTGACTCTTCGATCTGCCCACAGATTCGATAATGAGATAAAAGTATATAATCCAGATACTATTAGTTTACTCTGTTAAGTGCTTTCAAGCGCATTTTAATATCTTCGGAGCCGCTTCCAGAATTCCCAATTTCGTGCATTGGGTTGCAAGTGAAGACTTTATTTTTTGCTCGGTCCTGAGAAGTAGTTATCACATTATCAAATTTTCTTTATCATATTTCAATGTTATTCCTTTCCCACTACCTCCATTTCTATAACTACGATGGAGTAGATCAGAGTGGTTGGATCCTAAGACAATTATTTAACGCGTGTCTTTAACATTTACTGTGTATTGAAAGTTGGAGTTTACCGCTCTACAAAGGTCTAGCCCGTCTTCTACATTTTCGAGGACAACATTCTCTAGTTGACTTGCCGCCTAAGTTGCCAATAAATATTTAATGGAAGGCAATTTTATGTAATATAGAAACATCACATCATCAATCTTGCCAAATGTAGATCGCATATCATCTTTGAATTGTGCAAATTCGTCCGACGAAGTTTTTGGGCCTTCCTTCCAGATTTTATTTCTTAATACTACTAAGCTCCTGAGGTCTAGATATGCATCCTGCAAAGAACGTACTTATTAGTGTTATCTGTCAATCATTTTATGTGATGGCAGAGGTCTTTCACTTTAATTTTTCTGTCGTGCAGGGGAACACGTTCTCCTTCCATCCTAGCCAATATATCCTCTACCTGCGGACCAAGGTTTTATCGCCTGATGATTCGATCGAGCAAAGATATTGTACGTACAGCCTTTAATTTTGCTGGTACTGCCGAGACTTCTCTTTGAAGAATTTCAACGCGCCGGAAGTTCTTGCGTACGATTTTTATTCTATTGATCTAATAATAAAACCTATCAATAAATGATATAGTGACACAGTTGTGGACAATACAATTTCTTGATGAGCTCGATTCTTAAAGAGGGCTGAACACTGAGAAGATTCTTTAGACAGCTTTGTAAGATCGTGGTTAATAAGCCGTACAAGCTTCTTGGTCCGTGGCATTAGTTCATAAGCAATTCTGTCATAATGTCACAATCAATCAATCAAGCAATTGCGTGCGATAAAATTATGAACGCCAAGTTCCACAAGCAATACATGCGATTCGCCAAAAAACTTTCATAGGTTCCTTGGAGGCTGGAAGCCGAGATCTGTACAACACAATTATTCGATACATGCGATAACAACAGTAACATCTCGTTTCGAACCTCCATTTTTTCTCTAAATTGAGATTTGTACTGGGGGAGATTTTCAAGTTGGTCAGGAGCTAACGATAAGCATTAAACAGTAAATACGACGAGGAGCATTGAACTGAATTTTTTCGGTGGATGAACATAGTTTTTACTTGCGAGTAGCAATGCGAGCTCCTCAACTATCCGAATGTCATCATCGCGTTCATCATCCGCCATTATCGTTTGAATCATAAGTTTGTCGCAGGGCAAAATCGTCGCAAGAAGTCTTCACAGTTTGGTTTTTCCAGTTTTGTGCACCTGTTCAATGATATTTTTGAGAAAATTTGCCTACGTTTCTTTCCTGAAGTGATAAAATAGACGCAGCACCATCTGTGAGAAAACGAAAATTGAGACTGCCTTTCTGCGTCAACGATATCCTCTTGACGCATAAAAGGAATGGGATGTGTTTTTTGCTGGTTGGCGGCACTTCGAAATTATTTTCACGCCACCCCCCTTCGTGCAAACGAAGTTTTACGCATTGACTCTTCCACAACGATGGACAAGACCACGGATAAACAAGAGGCAGAGAATAAAGTAGCTTCGCAGTCTCGAGGGGAAATTGGTGTTTCTCCTGAATCACAGTCGGAAAAGCAAGAACAGCGCAAAGAAGGGGATGGAGGATCCATTAACACATCAAAGAAGAATAGTTCCTTGAAAAAAGGTGCTCCCAGTACTAACAATGAAAAGGATGATAGGTTGAAGCCATCAGCAGAAAGGCCGGATGCATTTGGCAATCCAGAAAATTATTTTGAGATGACTGGAGAAAAACTTGGAAAAGGGGCATATGTGAGAACATTGAGCATTGAACATTAAACGAATTCGTGTTTTTCTTATCCATAGACATTCAACTAAGTTTGAGAATTCTCGTATGGCTAGGGGATCGTTGTGAAAGCAACTTCGAAAAAGGACGGCAAAGAATGTGCTATAAAAATCATGGATATATCGAAGGTGAACAAAAATGTAGATCTATTGATAAACGGTTATTTGATACTCAACCAATTGTAAAGGATGACTACAAAGACCTTCTCGCAGAATTACAGATCTTATCTGGCTGCAAGTCCGACTATCTCACTGTACATCATTTTTGACTGTCAATATACTTGCAATACAGTTTTGATGAAGCAATTATGTTTTAGGCTTACATAGCGAGTTTTGTGTACGATGGCCACTTTTGGATTGCAATGGAGTACATTTTTTAGATTACCGACTATTGAAGACTTGTTATGAGCTCATAAATTCTATAGGTACTGTGCTGGTGGAAGTGTGATGGACATGATGGAAATTTGTCAACTAACCTTGACATGGAAAGAAATTGCGGTTTGTGCGAAACATGCACTCCTTGGACTGGAATATCTACACAAGAAAAAGATTATCCATAGAGATGTCAAGGTTACCTTCACATTACATTTCACAATCAAAAGCATGAATGTTTGCCATTGGCATCACAACAGGCAGCAAATTTACTCCTCACAGAGAAAGGGGAATGTAAGCTAGCAGACTTTGGGGTATCGAAGAGATTGGATAACACTCTTGCAAAAACACGAACACTGATCGGCACACCATACTGGATGGCTCCAGAGGTCAGTGCTCATTAATGATTTCCCCTCATCCTCGCCTCCACAAAACTTTTGTACACATTATTTTAGGTTGTGGATTCAAAAAAACGCACTCATTCTGGCTACAATTACACTGCTGATATTTGGTCACTGGGAATTACTTGCATCGGTAACTTGACATAATTGTCCGGGATTTCACACGGTCACACACACGATCATATTCAGAGTGTGCGGACGGTAGGCCTCCCCTTGCTCATGCACATCCTATGCGAGCTTTATTCCTCATTCCTCAACAACCGCCCCCAACTCTGAAGGTTGTTATGTATTTTTTCCACAAGTTTTAATCTTTCCAACATTCATTCATCTTTTTTTTTTCACAGAACCCTAAAATATGGCCTACAGAATTTGTCGATTTCCTTGCGAAATGCTTAATTAAGGATTATAAGGTTCCACATTTTGAACATTGACTATTTATTCTGTAATGTGTGTGATTCTGATTCTATCCCTCGAACCAGATACGACCCTCTGCAAGCGACATGTTGCAGCACCCATTTATTAAAAACGCTTCCGGAAAAGAGGTGCAATGATCTTTCAACATCCATATTTTAAAGATGAAGAGATCCTCGAATGTTGGGTTTCAATGCCTCAGTTGTCTAAGTTAATGAACGGCACACAGTCATGGAGTTTGAAACGTTTGGAAATTTTGGATTTTGTTTCAGATTCTTGCATCTCTAGTCAAGAAATGTTTACCTGACATTGAGTTGCTGCGGGAGGCAAAGCAATCTGACGAAGACGAAGACGAGGATGATTTTGTAAGAATAGCAGGGAGGAATTCTATCTCGTTTCAATGTCATCACTTTTGTGTTTGTTATACCCAGAGTGATGATGACAGAACTATGAACACTTCGGCTTTCGACACCGTCCGATCAGGATTGACAGCGTATAGCTAATATCCATAGGAAATATTAATTTGCATGACATTCCACACTACGCATTGAAATCGACAGTCTAGTGCTGAAAATGTTTCTATGATTGTTGTGTACCTAAAGTGGGACTTCGGATTCTCGTGAAGATGTAGAAGTGCGTGATGATGAACTTCGCGACAGCGTTCTAGCTAACAATTTTCGAGAGATGGAGGAACAAGTGCAGCAGCTCAACATTCAGCAGCCGCCTCCATCCCACTCAATTTGATTCGAGTCCCCTCTATATTTTGCGAAAGATCATAGCGTAAGCTCTCACGCACGAGGTGATGCAAGCAAGGTTAAGCATAGAATTTCATTCAGCACCATGCACTTGCATGTGAACTGATCGAACACATGTGCTACACCTTCGTTCATTTTGAACACAATGGCAAAGAGTTTGCATCCTATAGCGTGGTAGCTAGGTGTTTGCTTGATCCCAATCGAGCTGATGATGTGCATGCCGCGGCGGCTTTCGATCATGATCATCATTATACACACCTAGCAGCCTAGCTAGCTAGCACGCACTGTCAGCTGTGCCCTATTAGCCTAGCCGCAGAACGGGATGTCCGCGCGGTATGCCATGCTAGCATGTATCAAAGGTGAGCTCCATCGCTAGCTAGCAACTCTAGAACTGCGCGATGACACAAAATGATGTGCACATTGTCATGCAGACATTCTAGATTCCTAGCTAGCTAGATTCTTGCATAGCATGCTAGCATATGCTAGATATGGTTACAGACGACAGATTTACCATATTGTTATTTTGTCGAATATTAATATTGAATCTTCGAACACTTCTAAATCTGTATCGTGTACAATCTAACAGTTTCTGCAGATGTAATTATACTTTTGAGTATTCAAGCTTTCCCTCGAGTTTCTTCACAGCTGCAATTTTGCGTGCTGCTTTCATAAAGTCCTCTTCTACCACATATTCTCGAGTTGCTCGTATTGCGAACATGCCTGTAAGGTAAACTTTTAGTTTTAGTGTAGGAAATAAATAAGGAAGTAGCATAGCAAACCTGCTTCTGTACAAACGTTTCGAAGATCTGCTCCGTTGAAGTTGTCCGTGAGTTTTACTACTGCTTCATAATCTGAAAATGAAATTATTTAGACTTGGCATTTAAATGACACGTAGTGTCTGAAACAAACTTCACTTGTGAATATCCTTGAAATTCACAATAGGATAGTTACCTATGTCTCCGCTTTTATTTATTTTCGAAGCGTGAATCTTCAGGATTTCCTGACGTGCGTTTTCGTTTGGGAGTGGGATTTCTATCTTTCGATCAAGTCGTCCCGGCCTTAATAGGGCAGGATCGAGTGTATCGGGACGATTAGTAGCCATAATCATCTTGACTTTCCCAAGGACTTCAAATCCATCGAGCTGGTTAAGGAGCTGATGCAAAAAGAGAAAGTTAAAACGGAATTTGTGATCCCACTATCTTCATATTACTTCCATTAGAGTTCTTTGAATTTCTCGATCAGCACTAGTTCCTTCCGAAAAACGGCGACCACCAATGGCATCCACTTCATCCATAAAAATGACACAGGGTTCATGATCTCGAGCGTAACCTGAATAGATGACAGGGTTTCAAGGAGATTTCTGGCGCAAAACAGGAAGATGGTCTTACCAAACATCTCTCTAATGATCCGTGCACTTTCTCCGATGTATTTGTCCACTATCGCACTTGCAACAACCTTCAGGAACTTGGCTTCGATATTATTTGCTAGAGCACGCGCGAGAAGTGTCTTCCCTGTACCAGGGGGGCCGTATAGTAGGACACCCTTGGGAGGCTTAATACCAACTCGGAGAAACAATTCGGGATTTGTGAGAGGTAACTCTATGACTTCACGAAGCTCCCGAATTTGTTCACTCACTCCCCCAATATCAGCGTACGTGATTGTTCCAGGCGACTCGTTCAACATATTGTACACCATAGGATCAACCTCACGAGGCAAGATTCTCATGATTGTGAGTGTGGTCATGTCCAATGCGACCCTACATCCAGCCTTGAGCTTTGATTTTGCAATTTTGTTTCTGCATCCAACTACATACCTGGGACCACTAGATGCTTTCACGATAACTGCAGATGAACATGACGTTAAGATAAGAAAAAGAATTATGTTGGAATTTTGTATTACATCTTTCTTCATCAAGCTGCTTCAGCACTTCTCCGATAATCTGCCCCACGTTCTGCACCGCTTTTAGATCATCTTCTGTCTTTTCATATTGACGATTTAAGTCTCTCATCTTCAAGCGTACTGAAACAGATGTGACAATTGTAAGGATGTGCATGCTGGCTGTAATGATCGTTAGGAAGTCTTACGATTTTTGACTTGGATCTCCAGCTCACGGTGTTCAAGAAATTTCTTCCTGTACGTAGCAATTGTTGCTGCACGATCATCAGACATGGTGACGAAACGCGACGGCTCTTGGATGGTGTAAGCCTATGGGGGATGGAAGAGGGGTGAGGAAGGAAGGCAGCTCAATCCCGGTACTAGTAGCTCTTCTGAAACCAAAACCTTTATTACATGCATACGACATCCAATTATTCTGTTAAAAAGCACAAAATCTCCTGGACTGCACGCACCTTGCGCAGGTGATCCAATAAAAAATTTAAAAAATCGGTTATAATTGTTGTATTGGTTGTTTTGCTCGAGTATTTCCATTCACAAGATGTCGAACACATGGAAAAAATTAAAAAATTAGAAAAGAAATAATTGATTCAAGAAAAGAGACAAAAAATCTTCGGACACATATTCGGACACGTCGGACAGTTTCATCATCCCCTTGAAGGAAGAATTTCGTTCCTCGTTACCATCCACCTGGATTTGGTTGATGTTGAGAGGTAAACGAAACCTAAAATGGCCTTGATTCCTGTATTGCGTCAAACAGATTATCCAAATTATCATCTATTTTTTCTTTGTTTGCGGTTCCGATAAAGAGGAAGAATCATGGAGGACCAATCTCCTGACGCAAATATGGATAATAATATACGAAATCCTACCTCAACGCAAGTAAACGAAGAAATCCCATGCTGGGCAGACGATCCGCTGACATTCACACCAGAGAATTCAATTAATGAAGGGGAACCAAAAACACATGAAGATGGAGTGAAAACCCCGACAAAGGCCACAACCACAACAGCACACGATAACGTTGTGAAAACTGATGCAGCGTTGGAAAAGAAGAAACCGCATATGGACGCAGCCGATAAGGCAACGGTTGCAGCACCCACGCCTAATGCACAGGGTTCACTACCTCCAAAGACAGCTCCTGTAGGCACCAAACCCACTCCCACCCCACAGAAGATAGATAAGGACGCACCGATTACAGCACCTACGACTAAGAAGGTGATAACCAAACAGAAACAAACGCCAACGCCTGGAAGTGCAGATTTGAAGGAGACACAACCGAGAACGACAGGAGTCTGCAACAGTTCAAGGACAGCAACGACGACAGCAGCTCTCACTTGTTCCTGGTGTGGGAAAGGAAACCCAGCTTACACAAAGCCACAGCCATAGTAAGAATTTAGCCCCTTTCTTTCTTTCTTTCTTCATTTCTTTCTTTGCGTGTTTGTGTGTGTGTGTGTGTGTGTGTGTGTGTGTGTGTGCTTGTTTGTCCTTATGCGTGCTTTGGCTTGTTATAGTTGCAGCGTCCAATGTTGGAGGAAAATAAAGAAGAGCAAGAACAAGCCAATCACAGTCAGAAAGACGAAGCCTAAAGCAGGCCCTGCTTTCAGTTGTTATAAAAAAACAACAACAGCCCAGCAGCCGACTCTTAAAGCAGCAGCTGCTGCTCCCCCAACACAGGGTTCACTACCTCCAGCCACTCCGATGGTTTCCCCACAGGAATCCGCACGTCTGCCAGAAAAGGAGGCTAACAACGACCAAAAGGAGGAGGAGGAGGAGGAGAAGGAGACGAAGAAAAAGGATATGGTGAGGGAACTTCTCTCACCACCGAGAACATAAAATTATTACTCATTGTCTAATCATATTCGTTGTCATCGTCATTATCATCCTTATCATCATCATCATTGAATGACCCTCTCATTCATGACTAGTTTCTGTGCGAAGGGGGTTCTTACAAGGCAGAAGGAGAATTTGAGGTGGTGCTCCTCCTCATCATCATATCCGCTAAAAACTATTACCACTACTACTACTGCTACTACTACTTAATGAGTAACACAGTAGTAGTAGTAGTAGTAGTAGTAGTAGTAGGTCTGTCTGCCCTATATATATCCTATCTTTATGCTGCTGCTGCTACTTCTGCGAATATGAATCTGCATAGTCGTCTTGTCTTCGTTGTTTTGCGTGGTCTACATATGTGCAGAGTCACCATCATTCTTGAATCTCACAGGACCCGTCAAGGTCAAAGCTGCGTATTTCTTTGTCGAGAGAAGGCGCTAAGGTTTGGTTGTTTCCATGGCAGAATAGAACATTCTCGGAAGGATATACATCCCAATTATTGTTGCTGAAATTGTCGTTGTTTTTTGTCATCGTTGTAATCTCCTTTTGCAGCTGATGTGGTCAGATGTCATCACCAGCCTTGTGGAGAACAAGGACTTTCGCAGCTTTTTCAACTCTATTCTCTCCAAGGTAATTAGATTGCACAGAGACCATCGTTTTCCTCTAATGCAATAGTGATAACACAGAGTCTTATATTAAATATATAAATACGTATACAAATAAATAAATAAATAAAAATATATAAAAATATATGATAGAAGATAGATAGACATAGACAGGGAGGAAGAGAGAGTTGAAGGAAAAAAGGTAAAGCTCTCGTCTCAAGATTCTACATTCCTTCTTCTTCTTCTTTGGCCTTTTTGCTTCACACTCCTATCTTCCTCCTTCCTTCCTTCCTGACTTCTTCATCATCACTCTTCTTCTTCTTCTTCTTCTTCTTCTTCTTCTTCTTCTTCTCACAGGCGCCTTATAAGGGTTACTTCTGGGAATGCAACTCTCTCACACAAGCATCAATAACCAGCAAGAAATTCGAGATGGTCCTAGGTGGTGTGCTCTATAGGAGTCGTTATAGGAGTCGTAGTAGTAGTAGTAGTAGTAGCTATGTCATAATGCAGCTGAGAATACTCTCGTATAGGCTAATTCCTCGCAATAATTCATCATCACCGCAGTCCGAACGAATTATTTCAAATTCCTCCATTCCAATGGGAAACCGTTTGAAGGATTCATTGACTCAAAGAATGGGTAAAAACTGTGGATACTACAAGAACAACAATAGTACACGTTTAAAAACAGAAAACGCGATGAACCCCATCGTTATTAACATTCTCTTTATTCATCTTCTACACTGATCATCGTATGTGACGACTAACGCAAAATTCCAGTGTCTCATTGATCCATCATCACCATCATCTTGATATCCTTCAATCCACAGTAGAATATCGGTGGTTCGGTTTGCAAATAAAGGAGGTGATGCACTTATGGTGGTTCCAACTCACCACAATTTAAGTGAAGGTAATACTACTATTGTGCCTTATTCAAAGAAGAAGAAGAAGAAGAAGAAGAAGAAGAAAAAGGATAAGCAGAAGATGGTGAGCATAATGTGTTTTGCGAGAATTGCGATCGATATCTCCTCACATTATTATATATATATATATATATATATATATATATATATATATATACAATCTTTTGTCTCGAATAATCATCCGTTATATTCAATGCTCACTATCATTTAATTTTTGAACACCACCGTCAGTAACATGTAAGGATCTTGCATCCTTTGTACGCGGCGCTCCTGAGTCCCAGCAGGATATGCTATGGAAATCCCTGGGTAGAAATATGTCGGCGATGAAGATCTCCCACACGCTCTGGAAACACACACACAGCACAATTCATTCAAAAATGAATACATTCATACATACATACGCACGTATACAAGCACACATGCAAGGCTCTCACTCGTAGGCGAAGGAATTCGAGAGGAATTGTCCAAACGGGGAGAAAAACACGTAATTTAGCAGTAGATGCTGTGATTTTAATTTGCGAGGAGCTAGAACACTAATGGTCTCATTTGTTGATCTGAACAGTTTCAGTACCATCCCAATTCTCATAATGACTGAAAGTCAATTCCTGCTTCTCTTTGTTGCTACAGTCGATTATTGCCATGATAATTAATCTATATGACTCCTACCCCCCCCTTTCTCAGACATGGGTCAGCACGCATGGAAAGGGCGTCTCTTGGCTTCACATACGGTATTGTAGTACCAGATTCTTCTGAAGTTTTGGGAGGAGGAGGAGGGAGATAGAGAACATGTTCTCTTTAGGAGAGAGAGAGAGAGAGAGAGAGAGAGAGAGAGAGAGAGTCTGCGTGCGTGTGTGTGTGTGTGTGTGTGTGTGTGTGTGTATGTGTTACGTTTTCGTCGCCGCAACAATGCTTTAGAGTAAGTGGACGGTTGACATATTGGAATATCCTCCTCCTTTCATGATATAAACGCTTTGATACATGGGTGGGTTCTACCCATCGCCAATCATCTCATCATCATAATTCTCAGCTTGGACTCTGTTCCAAAATACTACAACTACGAAGCTTTTAAAGAGCCGGATGCATGAGAACTACCTACCTTCTTTGCGGTAGCACTTTCTACGATCACCGCTGCGACGTTCACTGCTGATTGAATTTGGGACTTGGTCATGGTTGTATTATGATATCTAGTCTCAAGCGGTTACGAGCAGGGTCGGAGATAATGTAGCATGCCCATTGGGCATATTCACATGGCTGTGGTAAGGATATTGAGGAAGGGAGAGTAATGTTGCGGTCGCGCATCCATCGATGCGGGTCGTTCGGTGCGATTCGTCGGACAGTAGCAACGTGTACACAGTGCAAGATGAAAAGTTGTTCCGAAATCTAAGCACGGGAAGGACAAGGCATCTCGCCTACACAAAAGATGTACAATGCGATAGCAGCAGGATCATGGATGGCAGTACACTGCATCATTACAATAATTCACAAGTCTTTACCTTCACAAGCTTTTATGTCACAGAATTTATGTATTCGTTGCAGTTAAATGATCTACACAATTTACCCATATAAATGATATGACGGATGGGTTTTTTAACAAATGCATGAGATGTAGAATGCACTTTGCATCGTTCGAGCTAGCTCTAGAGCTGGCAACAGAAGCGATTCGATGCTCAATTTGCAAGCTCAAGCGAAGGCTTGTGCAGCCTAGCTGCCCATTGAAAATGCCGCGATGATTGTCTTGTTCCCAATTTCTTGTCATCTGAGTTGCTAGATTGGTCACGCGCTGCTGCTCGCTGAGACATGGAGATCTAGAGATTTGAAATTAACCTCTTGTGTGAAATGTTTCTGAGGAATTGCAATGATGGGACGTCGTGCACATGTTTAGCGCATGCAACCGTGCCATGAGAGCGATTCTGTTAGCACTTTCCATCCACGCCCACTGGCTAGCTAGTTCATCAGAAAGACCAAAACCCACGTGAAAGCAGGTCCAGTCAAGAGCTTTTGAAGTCTGCAAACGAAACGAAAATCCGAGCAAATTGCAGTGCTGGCGTGGCCAGAGAAAATCTGGTGTCACCACAACAGCAGACCCCCTGACTAGCTGACCCCGGCAGGCTAGCTAGCCATCAGGTGTGATCGGATGTCTGGATGTTCTGCAGGCGCTAGCAGCTGTCTAGCTGAACCAAAAAAAGGTCCAGACCATCATTCTGGGCATCCTTTGACTTTTGCGCAAACTAGCAAACGTCATTCAAAAAGCTTGATAGTGGCCATCTTCAGTCTAATTTCGTTCAAACTTGCTAGCTTGAGCCATGCTAGCATGTGAAACCATGCCATGTGTCAATGTGCACGATTTGTATTTCAATTAATTAGCAACATGGATGTTTGATGCATTTTCAACATGAACGATTTCCTCCTTCAAACATTTAGGCTAGCATTTACTGAAGGCCTACACTCTCTAGAAGAGCTACTAAAGCAATGGACAAAGGATAGATGGAGAGGATGAGGAAACCATCAAAAAGCGTCTGCGTTGTCTTCATTCCAATCAACGCAGTCACAATCTCAGCTGTAAGTATACTTATTGTTTCTGCCGTGAATGTCCACTTCAGGTTTCTGAAGTAGATCAAAGCTAGGAATACTCCAAGGCACATGGTATTGTTCATGGACCCAGCACCTAACAACTGCGACACACCTGCAGTTGCTTTGGCAACGGTTTTCCTCTTTGCAAGGGTGATTGCTGCCCCTAGCTCGCTCCCGTTAGATGCTAGTGGTGCTAAAACGAAGGAGACATAGAATGGAGAAACCTCCATTCTACTTCCCAGCTCACTCATGACATCTGTGAGAGGATCCGAAACCAAAACAACTGCAATAGTTGAAATGCAGATCATCGTAAGGGATGTCTTGAGTATCGCTTTTTGTCTTTCCTCTTTTGGTAAAGATGCGATGTCTTGAGGGAGATCAAACTCCTCGTCCTCTTCGTCGCCAGTCTCCTCTTCCTCTTCTGCTTCTTCCGTATTGATTCCACCTTTTTTAGCCTCTACTGCTGTCTCCTCCTTTGAATCCAAAATCGACATCAATTCTTTGCCTTCTCCTTCGTTTTCCTTCTTCGAGTCATGTGCACCCGGATGCTTGACGTAGTGGATCACAGTTGAATAGAGGAAATGTGCCAATTCCTAATAGTTATATGAAATGTATGCATGCTTTGTGTGTGTGCGTGCGTGCTTGTGTGTGTATTTGATCACGAATGCTTTTGCTTTTACCTCTGTAGAGACTTTCTTGTCCTCGTCTATGTCAACGGCTGCAAGGAAGATTTTGATTCGAGAGTCACCAACCTTCAAGCCTAGTTCTGGGAACAACTTGTGGATGCCCTCAACGCAAATTTGGCCTGTTTCATCTTCGTGCTTCTCAAAAATCGGCTTTAAAGCTGACTGAATGCGCTCTATTGCTGTATCATGATCGTCATGCAATTCTTCCTCTTCACAGATCTTAAAGGCAATAGAGTATAAGCTTGTCTTGGGTTTGGACATGTCTGTCATTCTCTCATCTCCGCTGATCATCTGCTTTGCTATGATCAGATCGAACATGAACTCGAGGACATGGTCGAAGTCAATTACAGAGCTTCCAACGCGATGAGTGAGAGAGAATCGGTCCTCTCCAGACACCCTAACTGCATCTAGGAATTGATTAAACTGCTTTACATTGAGCTTTCCATTCCTGCTGTTATCGAATCTGTTCCAGTATCTGCGGATTAGTAGACGCATCTGCTTGCGCAGGGGGGAGTCTTCTGCTAGTAAGAATCGTGTACCGTCGTTATCCTCGTTGCTTCGTCCATTATTTTCTGGCTGATATTCCTTATCTAGCACGATGAGTGCGACGCTGAGAATATCGATTGTTCCTGCATCGATCTGGCGCTCGTAAAGCGCAAGCCAAATCGGTGCCGTTTCTTCTGACCCTGCGACGATAGTGCAATACCAGATGTACCCTACAAATCCAATGATGCACAGGATCATTGCTGCAAGGGCCCAATATCTCTCTCCACCGGCGTGGCAGACCGTGTCACTGAAACCACACCCAAGCACCACGGCCGGTATTTGTATGATCAAGTACGAGAGTGCCGTAATGATCATCATCTTTCCAGACTTGGGGACTAGGCCTACATGCCCCCCCCCACACACACACAAATCATCGTCATAAAAGAGAATATAATTTCATTCTTGGCAACAACCGTAGGCATACTTTAACCACCTGTAACATTTATCCCGGTTGACATTAAAGGGTACAACCCAGGAAAATTGACGTTCTTATTCTTCGACTTGTAGGAGCCATGGCCGTTTTCGTCAAGATCAACGCGTCCAAAGAGAATCACCAAAAACCACGGAATGGTGAGCAACATAACCGTGGAACCCGCCAAGGCACCAACCCCAACATTAAGCTTTTCTTGTGCATCATCCCCCATTCCCGAAAAAAGGATGATCATGGAATCCGGCACTGCTCCAAGGATAGGAAGGACTACTGGACCTACTAGTGCTGCCATGGATGGAGAATACGCCATTAAAAGCTCGCAGCCTAAAACATGGCATTATTAAGAGAGTGAGTAGCCAATCATCGAACGAAGAATTCACTATATCACGTTTCACATCTAGAATCAGATCGTATTCGTTTCTCTCTTCCTTATTCTACCCTTCAGTTTATCTCAAGAATTAACATTCTAATCCTCTTAAAAGATAAAATCAGCCGCCACAGTTTGTATCGAGAGTAAGAGGAACACATCAAGAATAATGTGTCAATAATGACCATTTCCAATCCCATCAGCAGCCAGAACAACAATGTATCCGTATATGGCTGCTAACCCGAGCAATTGGATGACTCTAATAGACATACAACGACACAACGAACAAGCAAAGGTCCATCACTATTCCATTTCAGATTCTAACAGCAAGTATATTCCATTGCAAAATACTGACCCAAAGCCATCATCCGGTAAAGTCTCAACATCAACGAAGCACTTTGAGAGTGTTTCTCCCATTGCCCAGAGTTAGTCGGCGGAGCTGGTGAGATAGATGACCGAGTATTGCATGCAGGATATTTTATTACCGTCTTACCAAAACCCCTTTCGTATTTATGCTACGACATGATTTTGATCGCTCATTCTACCATGAATGCATGCCGTTTCAAGAAAAATGATGTTCACTCTGGACAAGAGTTGGTCTGCAAGATCTGGCTGATCATCGATCCAACCAACCAGAGACACATCGGGAGGGGGGGGAAAGGAAGTAGATGATGATGGCGACGGAGGACTCCTCGTCAACCATTTCGCCCTTCGCTAAGCTATTGTGGCAACCTGCCCTCCTCTTGCTCTCCTCCGACAGAGAGGAAGAGGGCGAGAAGAAGCCTTCTAATGATTCACCTGCTGGGGCTGCCGTGGCCCTGGTAACCTCAAAAGACAATGCGGCCGCCAGGAGAGTCAAATGGAAACAGCGAGACTGTCAGTTGCAAGACTTTATGAGGAAACTTCCGAAAAATGTAAGAATGAAGGAACTGATATGTAATACGCACCAACTAAACCATGCTGTGTACCATGTGCCCCCTCGCCTTTTTCAACAAGCAGAGCAATTATCGGGTCAGCTTCGAAGATGGGATGTTCGCATTCGTTGATACTAAAAACACGATCCTTGCCAAAGGTTGGCGTGTTATTGTCTCACAAAGATAACATGTTTGTTTAGCTTATGCTTCCTCGCCCACTTTTGTGTGTCTTTTTACTAGCGGGTGTCAAGCTTCTTTTGTCCTACAATCTGAACAAGAGGACAGTGGTAGGAGGTCGGTCTCTTCTAATAGTTGATCTTTCAACACCAATCTTTGTGCTGTGTTAGTTTAAGATCTGCTGTGTTGATCCCTTGTGGCTGCTGTTGCTAGGGTGGGAAAACCCGTCAGTTCAGGATAATGTAGCTGCCTGCGAAGTAAAGGATGTTCAAAGGACTGACGTTGAGCAAAAAGTCAATATATATATATATATATATATATATATATATATATATATATAATGTGTGTGCGTGTGTGTGTGTGTGTGTGTGTGTGTGCGTGTGCGTGTGCGCGTACGCGTTGAGAGGGCGAGGGGGTTCGGGGGGACACAAAACCTGTCCCAACAACACAATCCAATGCTCTTCAAAGGCATTATTTTACTAAGCACAAATGTTTTGCCCTTGCATCACTTCAGGATGTAGATGATATAGCCTACAAAATCGCTGAGGCCTCCCACGTTGATCATATCTACCGTGCCATAAATAAGAGTAAGTGTGATGCATATGCTCTGATCTGATCTTGCTCTGTAAAAGCAATGAATGGGTACTTAATCAATGGAGTGTCCATCTACAATGCGGCAGCGCCTTTCCTTACTTCCATTTATATATACATATATGTATATATATATATATATATATATATATATATATATTCGTTTTCAATTCGTTCACTACGACATCCTATGCATAAACCACAGCAAGTTGGGTCTTCCTTGGATTGAAGTCTTTAAAGTTGTTAGACGTCAAGGACAGAGTTCAGTACAATGCCACAATAGGTAACCTGTTAGCGGAAAGTCAACAGGGCCGCCGCATTAATGTTTACACACTTGAAGTGTGTAGTTCTAGTATCATCAACTTGAATCGAGTGTATATGTAAAACTATATTACAACATTCATAAATATGATTAGTACGTGTGTGGCTTCGTGTGTTCGTGCGTGAATAGGTTGGCTGGAGCTCGTGGGTGCGATTCTTGCCAGATTGAGGAAAGTCATTATGATGAAGCAAGTAGTAAAGACATCTAATGTAACATCATCTAGATTCTTACATGTGCCATCAACCTCTAGGCCCCGGTAATGGCAATTGGAAAGGCGTATCATGATGCTGGGCTGTTATTTGCACAACAGTCAAAAAGCACGTTCAGGTAAACTGAGATCTAAGAGGAACTTGTTTCGATTTTTTTGTCCTGACTATTTATGAATGCAGTTCCAACGCGAACGCGGTGAAAATGCTGAAGTTGGGGAGTGAGCTTTTAAGCAAGATTGCGGAAGAATTAAAGACATGGTATCATTAATTTCACTACTAAATACGCGGTGCATATAGTATTTCTTTGGTCTGAAGTTATGTTTTCCACGTGCATCTCTCGAAAGGTTGGTGCGCGGGAGGGCGCACGATCAGGAGCATGTTCGCTCTATCCTAAAGCGTCTGCTTCAGTAAGTCTTTCGTACGTTCACCCTTTTATTTCACATTATTTAGAGTCGAGTTAACTTACCTGAGTATATTTTCTTAAACATCCTTCTTTGTGCCTCATGGATGCGGGTATCAGATATGAACGTGCTACAATATTGTCTGGTAGGAAGAAGAAATAGAAGGTAGGTAGTTTGCATTTTCCCAGTCAATACTCGATAACGTCGCTTATCAGCTGTGAACGTTTACCCGCATTTACAGGAATGACGCTGACGTGCCACCTACAATCACGCGAAGACGCGGTGGGCAGTCGAGAACATAACAATAATTATGTGTGGCGATTTGATCCTGATGCATAGCAATAGATCGACAACCATACATTTCTGATATCTAGATGTAATAAGTACACACACACACACACACACACACACACACACACAGACTAGACAGACATATATTAATATTATATATATATATATATATATATATATATAGATGTTTGTGTGTGTGTTTGTGTGTGTGTGGAGGGGGGTTGTCCAGCATGTAGCGTACATCATGGCAAGGCGTGCGATATGTTTCACTATGCATCATTGCACACTTGCTGCGGTGTAGCTAATGGCTTTATTTAGTTGAAGCTGGCACAGCAGACAAATTTCTAGCTAGCTAGACTGATGCAATGCCAGGTGCATGCATTGCATGTGCGTCGAATCTTCATTTAATGATAGACATGCCTAGATGCAACATCTAGAACATGTCATGCACATCACATTGCTGTGTCTGTCATGAGTGTGCAACACATCTCATTGCCGCACGATGCATGGGAAGAAAGGCAAACATCATTCTGACTCGCAAACGCCGAGCTGATTGCACTGAAATGCGAACACGTGAAAACAAAGTTGATGAAAACAGGTTGTTGTGGGAAAAAGAAGCAAGCTAGCAAGCGCGTGCTAGCGTGCACGTTGAACGACATCCTGACAAACATGGACCGCATTTCTAGATTTGTCCAAACTAGCAAATGGAGTGTTCATCACATGCCAGCATGCATCAAGGATGTCAAGAATTGTTTCGAGCATGCTGGCTAGCTGGCATGCTAGCATGATCCGGTTGAGAACATCATTGTATAATTGAAGTTGCACAATGCGCATCCGTGCACACGCAGCTAGGATCATGCACGACCTGGTTGAGTGCACACGTTCAGCGGACGGTGCAATTGCACGATGGGACGAACAACGTTGCATTGCGCAGCTGATGCATGGCGGGGACTAGAGGAGGTATTGCATGAAAATCATTGAATGGCATTGAGTGCATCCATTGCGCACGTCATCGGCGCACCAACATCCGATCCAGCTCGGCAAGCTAGCAAGCAACACACATATTACATGTGCTCACAAGTAATGAAATGATGATTGCTAATTGTCAAGGCGCTGCTGAAAGTTAAGAAACGCGATGCACGCAGAGGAAATGACAGTCTAATGTTTTTTCTTTTTTCTCCTTGCCCTCCTAAACTTTCTATTTTTTGTCTTGGTGAACATTCCTCCATTCCCCCCGCTACTATTATTTCCTCCGAATCCTCCACTGTTATTACTATTGCTATTCCCTCCAAAACCTCCACCGTTGTTGTTATCAAATCCGCCGTTCCCAAATCCACCTCCACCTCCACCTCCACCATTTCCGAAAGGATTATTACTACTGTCATTGTTCCCACCATAACCATTGCTGCTACTACCACCACCGATCCCACCTCCGTTATTTCCGAATCCATCGCTACTGCTTCCTCCAAATCCACCTCCACTACCGCTGCCTCCGAACCCACTCCCATTGCCTCCGCCACCATCACCTCCAAATCCACTTCCAAATCCACCTGCATTGCTTCCGCCACCGTTGCCTCCAAATCCGCCTTCATTTCCTCCAAATCCACCTGCATTGCTTCCGCCACCGTTGCCTCCAAATCCACTTGCATTGCTTCCGCCACCGTTACCGTTGCCTCCAAATCCACTTCCATTGCCTCCGCCACTGTTATCTCCAAATCCTGAGTCAAATCCTGAGCCAAATCCCCCGCCGCTGCCTCCTCCTATACCACTGTCTGCGAACCCCCCATTGCCACCGCTGTCTCCAAACCCGCTTCCACCCCCTGATGAAGAGTTTCCTCCACTTCCACCAAAGGGGTTTGCTTCGCTACTTGATGAACCAAACCCAGAGCTACTGTCTCCAAATCCGGAGCCGCTTCCAGTGTTATTTTCCATTCCCCCCATGCTTCCATTAGATGCTGCTGAGTTTCCAAATCCTCCAATTTCAGAAGATCCAAAGCCATTCGAATTTTGGCTACTTGCATTGCCAAAATCAGTGGCATTGCTAAATCCATTCGAGTCGTTACTGCTAGCCATTGAATCGAATCCACCTGTAGACCCTCCAGCTGCGAATGGATCATTTTGATTGGCATTGCTTGTGGAACCACTATTGCCAAGACCACTCATTCCGTCAAAACCGCTTGACTCTTTCTTCCCACTTGAAAAGGAATCTACTCCTCCTTCGAAACCAAATCCACCATCGCTTTTCCCTCCTCCACCCATGGTGGAGGTTGAGTTGCTGTCCTTGCCGCCAGAGCTCGAGAGTGAGAAAGATGTTTCTATATTATCGCTCTTTTTTGAAGATTCGTTACTGTCGAAAATTGAACCCGCGGGTTTCTCAAATAAATTTAAGGCAGAGGGACCGTCCACCCCTTTCCCATCTTTGCCACCATCAAAAGAAAATCCAGCAGCTTCCTTCTTATCCAAGTTCTTACCACCTGCACTCCCGAAAGAAGATTCAGTGGCATCAGTCCCTCCAGAAAACGAGAACGCACCATCGTTTTCTGCTTTTGTATCACTTTTCCCAGCAGATGAGAATGCATCCCCACTATCTGCTTTTGTATCAGCTTTTGCATTAACCCCACTGTCAAATGAGAAAGCGCTGTCGGTTTTTGCTTTCGCATCATCGCTGCCGGCAAATGAGAATGAATCTTTGTTGCCACCTGATTTCGCGTCACCAGCTGGGAAACTAGATGTGAACTGTGAATCAGATTGAGACTTATTCGAGTCATTTCCGGAGGCTTTACTTTCTGCTTTGTTTTTCCCTGCAAAATCTCCACCAGTAAAATCACTCTGACCAAAGCTGCTAAATCCATCGTCCGACGGTTTCTCAACTTTGCCTCCATTTAGACTTAAAATTGAAGTTTCATCCTTTTTCTTATTCTGCGAGTCTTCCTCAGAGATAATATCCAAGATATTTTCCATATCTGCTGACTCCTCATCAGACGTAAACTCGCTCTCATCTACTTCAAGTTGTACACTATCATACCTCGAAATTTCATAATGATCATCCATGTCCAGAGCTACTCTTCCATTTTTCGTTGTAGGTATTTTTGGGGCTTTGACCTTCGAAATCGCGGGCAGGTGTGGCGTTCTGTTGGGTATTTTCTTTGTGCGATGAATGTTATCAACCTTCGATGCTAAGGGGGGAGATGACTTCACTTTTCGAAGAGAAGGCATCCTTGACGGCAAAAGTTTCTGCGTGTAAGTTTTCTGCATATTCGGTCGGGTGTGAGGAACGGGAGGTGATCTCTTCTCCTGCATTGTCGCACTTCGCGATAAATTGGGTCTCGTTTCTGGGACCACCTTTTTTTGGTAGGGATGTCTCAAATTTCGACCTGCAGAAGCTATGTGTATTCTAGGAGTTACAGAGCCTGTTCTTCCCTTTTTACCAATTTTTTCTTCAGCAATAACTTTGGTTGTAATTTTTCTCTTGCTTCCACCAACAGTCAAATTTTTTTTGGCCTCTGCTCGATGTCGTTTATGAATTTCTGGCGACGTGGGTACCATATTTGAAATGGAGCGCGCACGTTTTTCTGAATGATTATTTGTGGTACCCGGCGAGCCATATTCGTCTGAGTCCATATTTTCATCCGAGCTCGCGGGTGGTGGAGTTGGTCGAGATAGGTGGCGTCTTTTCAACTGTCTAAGATCCGGTGGCTCATTTTCGTTTTCACGCCTTTTTTTTTCATTTATTATCACTTCCTCGTCCTCCATTGCCTTTACTTCAGATACCTCAAAGGTGCGCTTACCTGATACCTCAAAGGTGCGCTTGCCTGAAACTATTTTGTGTTCATTCCGCCTCCAATTTTCAGCAAATGGTTGTCTGGGAGTTGCCCTGCTACGGTAAGACATGGCGATATCTCGTTTCGAGCCAGAATTTGTAGTTTGTTTCTTTGTAGATGATGATAGCCATTGAAATGGGGTAGTTGTTTTGCTGTAATAGTTTTCCATTCCGTCAAATTCTCCTTCATCTCCGCTCTCTTCCTCGGCACCTTCATCATCAGGATAGAGATTCTTTATCACATTTGGACTTGTCTCTGGAAGAGGAATTGGTTTGAACCGAATTTTTTTCGGTGTCATCTTGAAGAAATCCCTGTAGACCTCCATCATGTCTGCAAAAATATTTGTTATGACTAAAGAAGGGAGTTCTAATACTTTATGCTTTTTACGTGTGAAATTCCTTTCCAGCGATTCCCGAACTTCAGCTGCGCTCCACGGTCTAATCGCGATAACTGTTAGACTGAGATGAGTAAGAAGAAAGGATTCCAAGTACCTGAAAGACCTCAAGAGAGTGTACATTCCCAATGCCCCCACAACCACCGTAAATCCGACCAGGAAATACATTGTTATCCAGGTCAGCGTGGAGCACTGTTGGTCGGTGACAGTGAGGGAAGGGCTGGGCTTCTGCTGTCAGAGTGGCTTTCTTTAAGTAAGAAAAAAGTAATATGAATATTTTCGCGCTACGATGAAGACATCCTTTTTCGACATGTATGGGAATGATCGAGTTGTCGTTTTGGAAGAATAAAGATTAATGAGAACTAAACTAAAAACAACAACTTCGAGTTTGGAACAAACAGAGCCTGCCGCCATCGTTTTAAGATTCAACTAAAAGGAAAAGGGGCTGCAAATAATACATGAAAGTTTTATTACACCCATCTACTTTGTAAAATTACCTTCTTGTTGGTCATTATTTGGAAATTCTAGATTTTAATTTTTCCTCCGAAGAGGAGGTTTCTCTGAAATAGTATTGTGCTGCGAATTCAAACCTAAGACATACATGCAACGAAATTTGTGCAAATTGTTACTTAGCTTTCCGGTTTACTTCCTAACTACGTATAATTTAAGGCGAGCGATACTTACGACATAAAATAATACAATATTCTTAATTTATTGCTCCTCATAAAGTTAGATGTCAAATATTTTAAAGTCTGAAATGTAATGGACTTTGTTTCCCGCGAAAGCGAGCCGCATTTATTTTTGACGCATCTTAATCCGGCGAAGAGGATTCCCTTTTGGTTCAGCGACTTAGTCTTTATGTTCATTTTCAGCAGATTCCTGTGGATTTCCTGGATTTCTTTCATTCCTTGCAAGCTCCGATCAAAAGGCAGGAAGATCTTCCCGCCGCGAGGTGCCACAGATGCGCTTCAAGGCGGAGCTCTTTGATCCAGAAGCCTTAATAAGTATCTCCTTTTCTCGTTATCACTTTTTCCTACGTGGCATTACAATTACATCACTCCCGATAGGTATTCTTGCTTCGCTTGAGAAAATCTCCAATGAAATTACGCTCGTTCTGGAACCGGAGAACGTCCACTTTCGAATATCAAGAAACTCACTAAGTGAAGAAAATGCTTTCGTGCAGATTCCAACGGTATCGATTGCAGCAAAAGTATTTTATGATGACTAATTTACAAAAAAATAATAGGAGGCAATGTTCGATGAATATAAAATCGAGAGTAAGAACAACAACATCATTGGTCTTGCAATAAGGGCATCAAACCTTATTGCTTCTATTCGGACGGGAAAAAGATCTCAACGAATTGTGGTCAAGTTGAGCAAAAAGGACAGACAACCTTGCCTCAAGATTGAGGTTCACACCAGCTCATCTACCCATCCTTCGATATTTATCTGAATAATTACTGAGAATGCAAGATAAAATGGAAAAATGCAACGCTGATTGTATACAGATGGTAATGGACAATAATGAAATTACTCAAGATGTTCCCGTCACTCTCTTGAATAAGCGTCAAATACAGGTGGTTATATCTGATGAACAATCGGGGAAATATGAATTTCATGAATGGCGAGGGTTATACTTTCAATTTTTCGAGGAAATACTAATATTACGAACGGCGAGTCATAGCGAGCTAATTAAATAAATGTAGGAAACTGCGGAACCAAGCCTTCCAGATCCAGAGGTCATCATCACCCATTCAGCAACTTTTTTTGTAATGTTGAAGTTAAAAAATAAAAATAGGTTAAGATCCAGCTTCCTGAGACTCTCAAAAACGTTATATCAAACATGAAATCAGTAAGTGTGTGTGTGTGTGTGTGTGTGTGTGTGTGTATTTCAATATTCATGCATATGATCTATTTCTACATATTCTGCATGGATAAACTTGCATCAATTTGACATTGGACAGGTTAGTGACGATGTATTACTATCTGCAACCTCGTCTGGAGATATGTCAGTTCAAGTATCCGCAGAATTGGTATTGTATTTGAACATTATCTAGAATGTTAGAAATAAAACTTGAACTCAGAGTTTAATTGAAATTCGCAAATAACCCATCTGGACAGGTAACGATAAAAACATACTTTAAAGAATTAAAAGGTGCGAATGGATTCCCACAATAATTGAGCCAATTTTGGGGGGCGATACGATTAAGTCTAATCTACATTTACTGTCAGGTTTTGAAAGTACGGAAGATGCAACAAGTGGCATAGGTTAATATATTTAAAGGCCTCATTTAAAAAGACGCATCTAAAACCGATTATAATTAATGTCTGTGTAGAGACTGGAAGATGCCGGATGAATATTAGGAAACTATCTCAAGTCTTGAATTCAAAGATTGTGAACCTTTCAAACTACATTGTTGGATGTAAGATATTTCAGACACATAAAATACTCCGTTCCGTTGATATTTTGTGCCGTATGCAGGTATAGTCGAATCGCACGCATTTGTTGTATATGTTGAACTGGGCCAAAATATGGGTCATGCAACTTTCTATCTTCCAGTATTGACAGTATGATACAGGTAAGATTACATTCAGAACTGAGAAATAATGTAAACAATCTAAAAAATCGTAACTCATAGACATTTAGCTTGTATGATGCCATGCGTAGGCTGCGAAGCACAAATCTAGAAATGTAGGCAGTCTGCCCTACATGCATTAGAAACTGCTGTGACTATCACCGCGCGCTGCGGCGTGCTTCCTCGCACGTCTGCTAACACCATTGTGCATGTCGAGCATTCTAGCATTGCATGAGAACTCGAGCCATAACTAGTATAGGCTCCGTGATGGATTGCGCTAAATTTGGTGGATGTCACTATGCTCAAGAGCTGTCCATAGCGTCACTATGTGCTAGGCCGTCTAGATGTACGCATTGCTGCTAGCTAGTCTAGCTAGCTAGACTGTTATCTAGCTAGCTAGTCATGTCATTGCGGCGATAATACACATAGCACAGATGTCTTTTGTGTGTGTGTGTGTGTGTGTGTGTGTGTGTGTGTGTCAGCAACCTGAGCCTGCTCTAGTGCCATCACATGGTGCGGTAGCTGCTAGATAGATGGTACATGCTAGCATGATTGATATTTCTAGTTCAATCATGTACATACCAGCTAGCATAGCTAGCATGATACATGCGATGCTATCTAGCTGTGTGCCGTCTCCCCCCAGATGGGATCCAGAGCATGCATGCATCTCGATTGGCGTGATCTAGCTAGCTAGATGATGCGCTGCTAAATACTAGAACAACGGCATGCGCATGCATGGAGAAAATATGTTCTCTTAAAATGCTCCCACGCACTTTTTATAGTATAACGTCTGTTTTGCCAGATGGAGCCTGCACTGTAGATGCTCTGCATATCTAGCTATTCTTCTTTATTTTACATTGATTGCCAGATGCTGCAAGGTTGTACAGTTTAGCATCTACGTGACGTTCGGTTACTAAGACTGTGCAGTATAAGAATGTTTTTAATCTAGTGATATGTCTGAACAAGGATAGGTCGAGGCCTATGCAATGCTAATATTCCTCGGTTTTACTATAAAACAATAAATAACAAAAAATAAATTTGTGGTAGACCGACTACCGATGTGTTAAATCTTTCTGTGATGACATGTAAATGTATTAAACACTGTGACATTACAAAATGTTGGGAGCTATCTATAAGGAAACAAATGGAAATGAGCCACACGTTCGAGATCCATATCCATAGCATGATTGTAGCCCAGATGCTTGCTGGCTCCATTTGTTTCACGATTATGGTCCACCATATTCACTGACAGCCTCCGTCTTGGTGCATAGGAAATATCATTCTCTAAAATTGATGGCCTAAATTCGTGTGCTCTTGGTTTATGGTCCTGTAGCCTTGCTATCGAGGGTCTCAAATCCGTATTGCAAGCAAGTTTGATCCCCAGACTTGAGAATTGCGTCGCTGATCCTTGCCATGGTCCTGCAGAAACCGATTTAGCTTCGGTGTCAAAGTTACTTGAAGAATCTGGCCTTAAATTGATGTTCATCGACACGGCTGAGCTAATACTGGTCGCGATGCCAGCTCCAAGGAATTCTCTCCGGGAAAACAATGGATCCGAAGGAGGAGCGTTTGTGATGGTTGCTCGGGGTTCGAAGCCTTGCCGTTGTCTCGGAAAATTCACTTCTTGAAATAAACCATATGCAAAATCTCTGCGAAATTTGCTTGACTGAAAATGAGAATGAGCTCTCGTGGAGGTGGTGAGGATTGCACAGAAGAGCAGCAACGACGTAGACGTGATGCCAGCCATTCGTTGCCTCACTTGCCCAGTGAACAATGACAATACTCGAGAATACCGACATATTTCGTGCCAAAATGTTCCTAATTTTGACTGGGAATGACGACATCTGCTAACTCCTGTTGTTCCAGTTTACCTCTATGCGAAATTCATCGCACAAACAGCTTGCCACATCATCGGGAATGCTTTCAGTCATCGGCAATCCAACCTTGTTTGTCTGGGCCAACTCCCACAATGAGCGCGCTCGGTGTGCCCCTTTGTCCACCTGCTTCAGGTGCACCTAGCTTGTTAACAGTGCTTGCAACACCTTGTTGGAACATCGAACGAACGAATCTTGAACCTTGATTGAACCTTGACAGCTGCGGAAGAGCACCCCACTTCTGCACTTTCGGAAGGTGAGACGGATGTGATCAATCTGTTGAGTTTGTTCAATGATCATCCTCACGTAGCTGTTTCGGAGGGTGCAACGGGCTCTTCCAGTCTTGATTCCAAGCGAGCTTTTTCCATCACGAACAGCTTTCCTCATCGTTCCCCCGTCCACCCATCCCATGGGTGCTTTGACACCTTCTGTGCAGTGTGTGGACAGTTTGCAACTCATCCCTGGTGGGGCTGGCGTCTTTCCAAGGCACGACGCGATGGTGTGCACTGCACCAAGCGATGCAAGAGACGTTTGCTTTGCGATTTTCAAGTTTGCTTGATCCCGTTTGCCACTGCTGAACTGAGCGATGATCCACTTTGTTTCACGACCCGTCCCCGTCCACTCAGCAAACCCGCTTGACTCAATCCACATTGAACAATGAACAATGACCATGGACACAGTGCACATGATTCCATTGCAATTGTGATGAACCACATTTCCAAAATGTTGCAAGACGTTTTGGAGACGTTTTGGAAACGTGGTCCACAAACGTGACGATGATTCAATGATGACGGTGATGATGATGGCAACGAAGATGGGGATGAAGATGGTTTTCATGGATCGGACACTTCTTGCGCTGCAGGCGTGTTTCCGCGCATGACTGTTGCGCTGTTGCGCCCAAGCGTAGTCTCTCAATAGTTTGACAGCAGGTTGTGCTCATCATTCGGTCAAACGTGTCATGGCTGCCATGGCTTCGAATCTGTGTGCTGTCTGCCTGCCCATCGGTCATGACTAGCTTGCTTGTGTGCTGACAGCAGACTGCGTGCCTGCATGACGACAGTTGCGCGTGGAATCATCGCGCAGCGTGCCGGAACATGTGCGCTCTGGATTTTGCACGCTTGAGCACAGTTGGGGAAACATGATCGAATCCAGCACGCAGCTGTGCGTCACACCACGGCACCTTGTGTGGCTGGTGCACACAGCTTGTTTGTCCAAGAGGATCTCCAGATCTCCATATCTTTCTGAGGTCATCAGAATTTGGTCATTTTGCATGCAAATGCGGCGGCACCATGCTCGGATGCATGTTTTACGGAGGTTTCATTTGTAGCTGTGCCGTGCTAGGCCAACATTGCACCCATGTCTCCTGCATCTATGTAGTTCATGATGCACATGGAACATGGAGCCATCGCTCAAGTTTGCCAAGAGCTAAGACAAAAGTTGTTTTTGCTATGCAAACGGATCCTCTGGTGGAAGTTCCTTGCAGTACTTATCAAGAGATGTGCAGATGACGTGTGACGGACAGGGCTGATTTAGATAAGGAAAAATTAGTGCGCTTGTACACGTGTGTTTAGAGCACACACAAAAATACATTAAAGATGATTGTATATATATATATATATATATATATATAATATGTGAGTTCCGTGCAAATATGTATGAGATTTGATTAAATCCATTATGATCGTTGTTAATAGAAGCAACCTTCGTCCATTCTTTCGCTTCGTAAACTTCATATTTGTAGCACCCTTCAAACAGCCAATATCTGCATTATCATTCAAAGGTGAAACGTAGCCATACAATCGATGGACCGTATTAATTTGACCTGATATTATTTGCTTCGCCGTTTATTGCTGTCAATAGCTTATGACACTGCATAGATTCCATCTTTAATTCAATGTTGTAATGATGAATATATGAACTTACATCTTTATATGCGTCAGGGTATTTGAGATGCAGCTCCGAGCAAATGGCAGGCAGTAGCATGTTCGTTCCCTTTATTGTATGTGTATAGAAAGAAACAATAATCAACCTCAAGCAGCATTTCACCCATTAAAGCTCATACCTTTTTTACTCGTTCTATCATGAAGACGCAAGTTTTACATTTGTTCCATCCACCTCCTACATGTTATGAATTTGAAATTTCCCTCACATTATAGTTCAAAAATTTCAACCTGTTGTTAAATTTAGTGCAAGAGCAAACTCCTCTAACGCTCTTGATTCGCTGCGCATTACAGCTTGGTTTTCAGAAGCTGTGTTTACATTGAGTTGGGCACCTGATCAACCACCAACTTACAATTGATATATATATATATATATATATATATGTACATAATATGTGCATGTCTATAAATATATTGTATATTTTATATATATATATATATATATATATATATATATATATATTGCACTTAAAATTTATACGATTTAAATACTCTGCAGAAAAATAACCTCGAACTACTAGAATGAAGAAGACGAGAAGGTTTATATGGCTGTAGGCCAATGGATTGAGTTGAGGAACCATGCCGTAATGCTACTACTGATCGGACAACTTTCCAGATCGAATTGTAGGAATCTGCCAAAGCCCCGCTATCTTTGAGGAGATCGTTAGCTTCTATGTTCAATATGGCGCTGATCGCATCGCCTCCTCTCCTATTCCGTTCCTTCAGCACGTCTCGCCTGAGGGCAAAGGCGACAAAATTCAAATCGAATTTAAAAAGTTTGCGAAAAAATAATTTCTACTGTTGATTCATGCATGTTTCCATACATGTTGGTCGCTTTTCCAACCAGCGTAGATCTAGATCTAGGGACCAAAAAAAGGAAAAAGAAAGAAAATGGTGGTGCGCCTTGAGACATGATGATGTACTAGCGTTAGTGTAAGAATAGATGTCCATTGGATAAATTCTGATCTATTTGCAGCATGATACATACGGAATCAGTCAAGTAAATACGCAACAAATTCGCGTTTGTTAAACAAAAAAAGAATGTCGTCAATCTGAATCCCTGGCAATGTCTGATAAAATCTCAAAACCACATGCAGAAAAAGATAAATCACCGGAAGAACCCATGAATCCTAGGCGTTTCGCAAACTCCGTTACATTATTCTTGTGGTGTAATTTTCACTATTTCCAGCATCATTTATAAAAAGGTGACTAAAACGTCCTGCATTCATTGAACCTCATGATCATGGAAATGGCACATGTTGGTAGTAGCGGCATGAACATTATTTAAAGTCCAATGGATGTGTACGATATTTCGTGATAGCGACATGGAAGTAGGCAAGTCGGTACTTGAAAAGTACCTCTCTTATCTAATTTTTCGTGGCAGATAAATCATCATGGCGTGCCCTCCTCGCAGTGCAATGTTGCTCCTCAGCCTTGGGTTGATGGCGGTGCTTACCCATGGCCTAGCTAATATCCCGGGCAAACCGAAGAATGCAAAATCTCTAGAATCTATGAAGGATCCTGATACCAAACATTGTGGAGATGATTTTGCCTGCGATTTCGTCACTAACCATCATATCTGTGTCGATGTCATTTACACCAAGGACACCAAAACAACAGGGTACAAATCCTTCTCTAAATGGAAATTATAATAAAGATAGTATGTTAAAGACGTTTTCCTACTTTTCTATTGTAGGCTTCCAAAGAATTTCTGGCAAGCAACTAACCAGGAGAACCTACAAGCATCTTGGGAAGCACGTATCGCAAGGGCTAGAAACACATCGTGGTGTGTGAGTCTCAAAGAAGCATATCAATACTCAATGCAGAGTGGAGATGGAGACTCTTTCGAAACAAAGGGGTGCGACTGCGCTTTCTACACATGCGAAGGGACTGACACATGTGATTTCCTTGCATACAACATGTCCTCGGAGGCCAAGCCTTACGATAATCCCTACACACAAAACTGCTACGCCTCTTGCTGCAAAAATATCGCAAAGAAATGTGAAGTAGAAGATCTACCCAAAGAGGAACTACCCACTGCTAAACCAACCTTAAAGCCGACATTGAAGCCAACTGAGAAGCCGACAATGAAGCCTACTGAGAAGCCTACTGAGCAGCAAACCCCAAGGCCTACAGAGAAGCCCACTCAGAAGCCCACTCAGAAGCCTACCTTAAAACCTACGGAGAAGCCTACCTTAAAGCCTACTGAAAAGCCAACTCTAAAGCCGACATCACCTATAGCAGAAGGACCCAACGAAGGGCCGAAACCAATCCAGGAAGGACCCGTAGAGGGACCGAAACAGCCAACTGTTGTGCCCAAACCGCCAGCAACTACGAAGTGGTACCAAAAGTATCAAGAAGTTTGGCCGCATTGCAAGTGAGTAAATTAGTAAAAAGAATGTGACGCGGAGTTTTAACAATTGAGATACACATGAATGACATGTATTTATCTTGATCGTTTTTGTGATATGATTAGTTTCCTGTTATTTACTCTTAATGTTCCTTCATGCAGAAACTTCAAGTGTGGACAATTTTCAATCGTGAAGGCAAAGGAAGAATGCAAAGCTAATCAGCAATGCACAGGCTTCAGTTTCCCTGTCAATAATCCTGAGCAGGGACAAGGATGCTTAAAGATGTGTGGCAGTAATGAAAATTCTGCTCAATATGGATTAACGGGAACTCACGGTTACATAGCAAAGGGCGTTGCAACAGGAGTTATTCACTTCAAGTATGCCTTTAAGTGGCCTCATTGTTCAAATATCATGTGCGGCACATTCAAGCTACATGATATGAAGAACCTGTGCCTCTCCGATTCTCAATGTTCTGGATTCAGTTACCCGAAAGGCAATCCTGCTAAGGGCTCGGGTTGCTTGAAAAAATGTGGCAACAATGAAGCATCTGGCGGTTATGGCCAGGGAGCCTACGGATATTGGTCAAAGAATTAAATCAAATCGCTATCAATTATAAAATCTAAATGAAATTATAACACTGTCATACCAGTGAAAGTTATATAAACAGAGCTTTCACCTTTTGGTATTTGCGCATTTAATGGCAAATAGACATTTAAGCATAAATTTTGACCGCATTGGCCAAATTCATATGCCATGCATCCTTTCCCAGCATCGCAAATCTAGATATGAGCGAAACAAAGTCCAGCAGGTGGCTACCGCATCTTATATGGGCCGGAGTAAATTTGTTCAATGGTCATCCTCATGTAGCTGCGCAATGTAGCGGCTACAGCGCTAATGTTGGAGTAGCGTACGGGTAGGCAATTTGCGACAGTGCTATGCTAGTAGAGTGGCGGGGAAATGAAATTTGGGTCATGGTTGCTACGCATCAGCGTCCTATATGCTAATGCTAAAGCTGTGCAAAGCTAAGTATAAGCAGCGGCTACAGCACTAATGCAGACTGTGAACAGCACACACATGCGTGGAAAGAGGCCATCGGCATCTGCCATGGCTTGTCTGACTGCACGCAGTGCACCTGCACGCAAATGCATTGCACACACACACACACACACACACACACACACATACACATCATTTGCGTGCAATGTCATCATTACGAATGCAATGAGTACACGCTCTTACTTATGTGATTAGATATTAGCACTTGTATTAAGCCAAATGTTGTTATATACTTGATGCAATGAAAAACAATGATATTCCAATACTAAATTTATATAGCCCACCACGTTTGAGCATGTATTTGGGTAGTCCAGGACTCTAACTTTCCCTAAGGCGATGGCGAAAATTAGAGTTCGTGTCTCACAGCTTCATATAGCCTTCCTTTTGTTCCCTTTCAAGAAGAGTCTCCTGAAGGCTCGCCTTTTAATATTGACAATATTTTCAATGAACGTCGGAATTTGCATTCTCATCATTGCCTCTCTTCAGTCACATGGAAATCGTCACTTCTATTTTTGAGATTGTGCATTTACACTCTGTGCCATTTTTGTCGGTTAATTACACGGACGGGAGAGTAAAGGAGATGCGAGCTCTTAAAGCTATTTCTTCCACTAATTTATCATTATTTGGAATAATATTTCTTTTCCTTACCTTCCTCTCTACTGTCGCTGTTGAGTGTGAGTGAGTACGAGAGCCATTTACGAATCCTGCCACAGCACCTATTGTTGCACCGGCAGCCAGAGCAAACAAAATCACATCTCGGAACAAAAAGAACAAGGGTCATACTCTTGGGAAATACCTCCCGCTATGACGATCACTTACATTACCTGTTTCCTCTTCCTGTTGTTTTGCAAAGTGAAGGAAGATCTGCTCAAGGGTCGTTTCGCTCACGGAGTATTCGGCTATCCCACGCTGCTTATTGCTCTCAATGATGCGGAAGACGCTGCCCAGAGTTCTCCCGGTGGAATCCAGGCGGAATTTCATATATTGCCCTGAACATCGTATTTTAGTGATGTGGGGATGAGTTGAGGAGGAGACATGCATTTTGTGTGAGTACGGCGTCATTGTTCTTATGAAATAGCAAAGAACCTTGGTCTTCTATTATTTTGGCGCCTTTGAATTCCTTCTGTACCTGTGCAATTATTATTTTCGCTGTCAGCGTGGTGGCCACACCGATCCGATTGGCGGGGGGTGGGGGGGATGGAGCGAGGAGACTGCCATTGGCATGTGGTTGCAGGGATTGACAGAGACGAATTGGAAATGAAATGATTGACATGTCCACAGGATTCACGGTTTGGTTAAGGACCCAT
Source organism: Bigelowiella natans CCMP2755 (assembly GCA_000320545.1). Classification (NCBI taxonomy): domain Eukaryota; phylum Cercozoa; class Chlorarachniophyceae; genus Bigelowiella; species Bigelowiella natans. Next base: position 68,769 of record ADNK01001130.1, on the reverse strand, counting down.
GATCTGATTTCGAACGACTTGCCAGACTCCGATTTGAGGTCTAATTGATAGCCTGATCCGTAACGCGCCCTTAGATGTGACGATGATCCTATGCATCGCAGTCGCCCCCCCACCATGATGCCGATGCGACTGCACAAAGCCTCGCACTCCTCCATAGAGTGGGTCGTCAGCACTACAGAACGGGTAGCCATGGTACTGCTGATCAGATCCCACATGAAACGACGCGCTCCAGGATCCATTCCTTAGCGTTGCAGCGGATGGAAAATATGCCAAGTATTAACAAGAAGAAGAAGAAGAAGATGATGATGAAGAAGAAAAAGTGCTGAGTACAGTTTAAAAGCTTCATGAACAATATTCATTTGGATGGGAAACATCATCATCATCATCATCATCATTATCATCATTCTTAGTGTGATACTACTAAACACTACCGGTAGAAGGCTCATCAAGGAAGACAATGGGAGGATTTCCAACCTGACAAGTGTAGTAGTAGAAGTAGTAGTAGTAGTAGTAGTAGTTATCCCAAACAGAGCAAATCAACTCGCTTGAGTGAACGATGATCATGAAATGAGGAAGAGAGAGAGAGAGAGAGAGAGAGAGAGAGAGAATAAGATGATACTGATAATGGTAAGGAAGTAATGATGACATTCATTTATGAGAAAGCGTCATTATGTAGTGGCTAATTTCCCTCAGCCATTATTACCAATGCAATTCCGACAGAAAGCTTACGCTTGTTGCCTCCAGAGTAGCCTCCACAAGGTTTATCAAGCCTGGTAGCACGGCACAGGATTAGAAGGGGGAAATATTACAATTTATCATCATCATTATCATCATCATCATCATCATCACCATCGTCGTCGTCGTCGTTTTAATCTAGTTCTTCCTATTCTGTGTGCGCTTGGTAGTAAACAGCGCGTACTGTCAGAGTCAGACTCACTCCCAACATTTGAATGGAACCGGAAACATCTACGGATTTGTGTTTCGAAGCAGGATGTCCCACCGTGGTACAAGATTCGTCGTGTTCTCTTAAAACATTTTGTTTTTTTGAGATACTACTACTACTATTATTACTATTACTACACTATTACTACCATCCATTCATGTCCAAGCTGAGCTGCTTGCACATTTCAAACACGTACGGCTCAAGAGACTTTGGTGGAACCTGACGATTTGCGTTGGTATGTATGTGTAAGTAGTGGTAACACACACACAAACCACACGCGTACAGCAGCAGCAGCGTTACCAGCCTCCACAGCAGCAGATTATGATTATTTACACACAGGCACACAGCTAAATGACTTGTACAAAATGGCTGAGGGTTTCAGTTTCAAGCTACGGAAAAATCCTGCTGAGTACAATATAGCACTGTTGTAAGTGTTGCTCCCACCCCTTTGATAGTAGCGAACATCCTAAGAGTTTCACGTGCGGTAAGATTTGGTAGAAGCGCGTCAAATTGAGGGCAGTAGCCGATCAGGCTGCGAACCTGCAGATAAGCAAGAATGAAAACCACGTCAATAACACTGCAAAACGATGCATTCGGTGGTATTGACATTGAAATCATATCGGTGCTTCAAGTCATCTTCAACACCAAAAACCATATATCCGCTACGTCTCTCGTTGCATTCTGCCCGTGTCTCCTCCTCCTCCTCCTACTCCTCCTCTTCCCATCGTGCTGCTTAATGTATACTCACCTCCTCTTGCTCTGAGAGGATGTCTTTGCCAGCAAGATTCGCCGTTCCGAGAGTTGGCAGAACGTCTCCAGTGAGCATTTTCAACGTCGTTGATTTACCTAATTAATACGTGGTTTTCTGTCTGTTCGTGTAGGTGTCTGGCAGCTGTACGCTCACAGCGGTAGAGCGCAAAGTAAAGCAGCATTTGACTGACTTAAAACAACAACAACAACTACTAAAGCAGCAGATACCTGCTCCGTTGATGCCGAGGAAACCAAAGCACTGGCCACGAGGGATTCCAAACCACAAGTCCTTCACGGCTACCTTCGGCCCGCTATACACCTGATATAATATATATATATATATATATATATATATATATATATATACTATTTATGTGTGCTTTGAACGTACGACTCTATTTCTCCTCCCCCCCCCCCCCCCCCCCCCCCCCTCTCTCTCTCTCTCTCTCTCTCTCTCTCAAACGTCATTTGCCAAAAGCCTTATAGCGTGAAAGGAGTAGTACATACAAGCACTGATCCTTACCTTACGAAGTCCCCTCACTTGAAGTGCATCAGGAGCCCAGTTCTCGAGCGCCTGGAGAGTTGTACCAGTCATCATTATCATCATCATCATCATCGTATAAATCATCGTCATCATCCAGAAACAGAACACTCATACCCACAATCTTTCAACCGACCATTGCTTATAAAGAATCAGTAATGAAACTATGTACGAGTCGTCATTTACAGCAGCAATCCCATACCTTGTTGCCTTGAACACGCTTTCTCTCGTTCACGATGTCTTGATCCTCTTCGTAATTCTCATCATCAACTGCAGGCGCGGGGAAAAACCTTGCATATCTACAGGAAGCGTATGAAATTGAGACAACTTGCAGTTAGACAGCTATCTCACTAGTCAGCTATCTCACTAGTATTCAAGCTTCCATGTTTTCTTCCATCTCTCATTTACCCACCCCCGTTAGGGAGGGAGAGGGGGGGGGGGTGGGGGAGGGGAGTGCTTACAGATCTGGCGTGGCTAGGATCTTCTCGATAAGGAACAAAATGATTGTGTAGATGATTGCTTCAAGAGTCATATAGACGCATGGCCAGCCTAGCGACAACAATAGAGACGATTATCAGCGGTAGTGAGGAGGGTAAAGGGGGCCAGACAAAGAATGTAGATGATGCTTAGATGATGATGATGATGATGATCGGAGTTGTGTTTGGTCTCTACTGACCTTTTATAGCGATACGATGGAAGGTTATGTTAGTTTCCATCATCACCACCATTATATACCCTCTCTCTTGCTTTTGTTAGTTTTCATCATCACCACCATTATACATTCTCCCCCTTAATCCTATTGTTTCTATCGTCGCAATCCTAATGTAAGTGACCTATAGTGCTCCATTTGGCTGGATTCGTCTTGTTACCACCAGAACTTTCGTCTATATCCGCAGCAGCAAAACAGCAGCAGCAGCAACAACAACAATGTAGAAGAAAACATAATAGATGATGGTGATGAAGAAGATGCAGCAGCATTTTGATAAACAATCCTAACAGATGACACAACCTGTTTCTTTTTTTGTTATATTTTTTATTGGGGTATTGTTGTTGTTGTTGTTGTTGTTGTTGTTGGTCTTTCTTTTTCTCTTCCCCTTCTTCTTCTTTATCATTATCATCATCTTCTTCTTCATCTGTACTAAATTCGTTGTCTTCATCGTCGTCGTCATCGTTTTGTTGTTGCTTACTGATGGAAAGAATAGCTAGATTAGAGACGACTTCTCCAAAGCAGTATGACGGAACAAGGCGGTATACCTGCGACAATAATATTAAGAGGTGGGGGAGGAGAAGGAGGAGGAAGAGAGGATTAGAGAGCAAAGAAAAAGGCACTCATCATTATCATCATCATTATCATTCTGTCCCCCTCCCTTCCTCAACCTCTCAGGCGTTTTTCCTCATTCGAACCACGTGTGTGTGGGGGGAGGGGGGATGATTGAGTTGGGAAGGGTTAGAAGGCTCTCTCGCAGTATCGCTTTTTTCTTCCTCTTGCTTACGAATTTGAGCTTGTCATTGATCTCCTTCGTCGAGCTGATGACGGAAAGGATGGCACTGACGATGAGTAGAATCGTTCCAGATAAGAAGTAGATCAGCAGCATTACAACCTGAGTAGTAGTAGTAGTAGTTGTTGTTGTAGTAGTAGTACCATAACGACAATGAAAATTCAGTGATAAACTGCTCTTGCTACCATTATACTCATCATCATCATCATCATCATCAGTAATAATGTCGATCCAAGTGCGGTACCTGCCCTGTTGCTGGCGTCTTGAACAAGAAACTCATGCAGTATGTGAAAGGGATGATGGCTGGTATAGGAACGAAGAAAATCAGAGTATACAAAGCCACTAGAGGCAGCTGCCAAGCACTCACAACAAGCCATAGACAAACAACGCATGGAAGGAGACGATGAGTGGGAATTCAATGACAGCACGGTCTCCTTGCTATTACAGTACTACCTAGAGCAAAGAGAAGAGACGTTAGGAAAACAACCTATGGTAGCAGATATTCATATACAATGGGAAGATCAGAGATATCAGTTGCCAGGAAGAATAAAGCATATTAGGATACCAACATATCTTCATCCCCACATACACACACACAGCGCGGGAAGATCTTCATCTCTCAGTAGAACTCTTAAAAGTCGTATTGCAATCTAATCTCCCCCACCCTCTCCTTCGCCTACACGTTCTTTTATCAAGCGTGCAAATCGCTAGTTGTCGTGGATATTGGAAGAAGTATCCTCAATTACCACTACTATTACTATTTCACAAATGTCGTAAATCAGAATCATCATCATCATCGTCGTCGTCGGCCATGCATACCCCAGCGGCATCGCCAGTGTAGGCCTCCAGATCATATATAGCGAACACGATCAACCTGGAATCGTTGTGTAATCAATTGTGCGTGCGTGCGTGCGTGTGTGGTGTGTGTTTATGTGTGTGTGTGTGTGTGTGTATGTGTGAATGAAAAAGGCGACCATAGAGAAAGCAACGCTTAAACAGAGTGCAAAAAAGGGTTAAAAAAAAAAAAGGAGAGAAATTAGTGCCGCAGACGAATACATACGCGATGATGCAGGAAGGGAGGAAGTTGAGAAAGTCCCATGCAAAATTAGACAGCCTGCATAAAATAACATGAAGTTTGTGTGATTGATATTGCCTAGACACCTTAGAAAACGCATCACCATCATCATCACCATCCCCATCCCCACCACTATCACCATCAATCAATCAATCAATCACAAGTGTCGTTGATGACCAGTATGCGACGATGTTCACTCCTGATATAATCTGGAGGTGTTTGCTGCCGGTCTGTCTTTCACGAATGATGAAGCCAGCAACTCCCGCAGGGACGAAGGCAAAAGCGATTGTCACCGCAATACCTTCGATGATGTTAGGGACAACGGCAGTGATGATGATGATGATAATGATGACGAGGAGGAGGAGCACGAAGGGGGGGCGGGGGGGTGAAATGGCGACAAGCAGCCTACAGTAATGATGTAATTCCAAAGCGCACAAAATTTCTAAAATAGCAGTAGCGAGAATGGGGGATGGATTTCCCCAGAGGAATAGTAGCTGCTTTGCTACCGGTAAAGGCTTGATTGATAGCTTTCTGCTTGGCTGTTTTGGGCCATGGGGATGATGTTAAAGATATGTCAAAGGTGCTGGCCGAGCTCGCTCCCTTTGATCGTAACGCCTATTCGAAATTACGCTAGGCTGATAACGATGCAGAATTCGTGTGTAGACAGCGACAGAGCACCGTCACTCGCGCTGTACCTCTCTCGCCCTCGCCTTGTTCCTGAGACTTAAGAAAGCTGGGAGGCCAAACACAGCGGTCGTGTTTGTAAAGATGGTGGAGAAGTTCATTTGATCGCGTACACTTGAGTCGTCGCCAAGGGGACCCAGGAAGGCCCCTGATGTGATATCCCCGTACACACCGGCGTTATTCAGCAGCAATGAGGTGTTCGTACGAGGGGGAATGAATGGTAAGGGAGAGGCAAGGAAGGGCTCATCCCACCCGTCCGTTACTTTACTCGCAACTACTGCTAGTGCTACTGCTGCTCCTAGCTAGCACGCTATTGTTACCATATTTTGTCTGCTCGAATTCCTTCCACGTGCAGAGGAGATAGCGAGCCTGGGAGACAACAAAGGAGGAGGAGGATAGATAGGGGGGGAGGGGGGGAGGAGAAGAATGAAGATTTGATATGCATTGTGAAACAGCGGTATTGGTTATATAAATGACCATATTTGAATTTATCTTCTTGTTCACCCGTTCTTCTTCTTCCCATATATATATATATATATATATATATATATATATGCCCCTGCTCCTTGCGTCATTCGCTTCACCATCATATGATGATAACTTAGAGCCATACTTCACTACCGCTTCTTCTTCTTCTTCTTCTTCTTCTACTACTACTACTGCTTTTACTACCATGTCAGTTGACGATGTTGGGGTCATGTTAGTATACGAACAACCTTCGGTCAGAACCTTATATATTATCATAATTTATAATGATAATAACAACAATAATAATAACAACAATGCGGAGAACAGCATACTGAGCCCGAAAACGACAACGACGGCACACGACAAAGAGCTAGAGCGTTGATTACCAGATCGTCGCCACCCACTGGCGTGGTTGCGTTGATAAGAACTGAGTTTTGAGAGTTATCGATAAGCGAGAGGGGGTCTACGGAGTAGTCCGTAGGGCCAGCCTGTGATTATCACGATGATGATGATGATGATGACGATGACGATGACGATGATTTGGAAGCAGAAGGAGGAGGAGGAGGGGGGGGGGGAGGGTTACGAGAAGACGATTTCACATGATGTACTAGGTCATGGTACTGACTTACGTCGTATGTGATCTACATCGTCTTTTACATTGTTATCATCTATCTAATGGCAGCAGCAGCAGCGGCCTCATGATGCTATTTCTGCGGTCATCTTACCCCTTACTATTACTACTACTACTACTACTACTACTACCGGCACGTAGTTTGGCGTGTTGTACTCTCCCACACCTGTTTTATTAATTGTCATCATTTATGTACACGGCTGGTAGATAGGTGCGTGTGTGCATGTGTGTTTGTGCTGCATGCTTTGTCTCTCAGCTTGCTACTCGCAACCAGCACCTACTACCTATATTGATGTCCTTGACTTGCAAGTCTGCGGCACCGACAATCAGACCAATCATGCCTATTCAATCGTGATAGAGGGGAAGGGTAGAGGGAGAACAAAGAGGAGACTCGTCAAGATAATAACACAGGTCATAGGCCACAGCGATGATGATGATGATGATGATGATGATGTGTGTGTGTGTGTGTGTGTGTGTGTGTGTGTGTGCTCTATGTGAATGTCAATGTACCGAGTAGGAGAATTGCCGGGATTGCGATTTGCCATATCTATACAAAATTAAAAAAATTGACGTGCTTAAAATAAAGAGGGGGCAGACGCTCACATATGTGCAGATGATACTCATCTATTCATGACGGGGGGGTGGTTCTTTTCTCTACATAACTACAACCCATATCCAGAAGTCTCTTTTGGTGAAGTTCCAGCGCTTGATCATAAGAGCGACAAAGTGAACCTAATATGATTGATTATAATAATGATAGTGATGATGAAGCAGATAACCACCTAGAAGGGGGGGGGAGGAATGTAAGCAATACTATGTACTTTTACTGACTTTAAACCGTTCGAATCCCTCCAACTTCTGGAAGTTGACACTTGTTCCGGAGGTGTTCAGACTTTCGTCGTTGAGCAATGGCTTTTTCATCGATTTTAATTTTTCCTTCTTCACGTCGTCGGGGTGTGGCTCGATGGGGGGAGGGGGAGCAGCAGCGCCACTTCGAATATTGACGAGATTGGCGACGACCAAGAGGGGGAGAGACAAAAAACGACAACAACGACGAGGGTGGGGGAAGATGATGATGATGATGATGATGATGATGATGTTGGCAATTATGATTACAATACTTTCTTTAATGCGTGCACAATACTGAAAATCAATCGCGACAAAGACCTGCGACCATTACTTCTACAACACTACTACAACTATTCTACTATGATAGACGACTGATGTTTTCCGTACCTCTTTTCATCATCATCATCAGGAACGTCCTCTCCGCTCATCAGGCTCGAATAACGACGCTTAAGCTTTTTTTGTTTATTGATGAAAGTTCAGGCCGATGAGCTGGTGATATCAATCAGAAATGCTATAGCGTGGTGTGCCTTTGTGTTACCTCTGGATCTAGTTTTTCGTCATCCTGGTTACCCACCTTGAGGAATACCTGTACAACAACATAATAATGACACACAGTCACGTCTCAGGGGGTAATACCATAACATGCTGCTAGGACGCTATCTCTATCCACCTCTTCTAACGTCGTTACTGACACCGAGTAGCTGTTAACGCCCCAGGACTCCTGTTATGCCGATCGGGGGAGGAGGATTGACAAGATATGATTTCTCGAGAACAAGCACACACACACACACACACACACACACACACATTAGGCATCGTCTTTCCATGTTTCCCATCGTCACATCGCCATTGCACATCGGCAGCATAGCTACAATTTGCTCAGTAACTTGATAACGTATTGCAACCCCCCCCCCTTCCCAAAGGATTGGGTGCAATTCGTCTCTTCTACTATTACTACTGCTACTGCTACTACTACTACTACTACTACTTACTACCACGCTGGTACCTTGTTCTTGTCGATTGCATCAAACATGTCAGGGAAACCTGTGGGATGAGCTGAAGGGCAGCTGAAAAGAGATCTCGCCGGCGACATTCGATAGAATCTCGCATTCCCTTTGTGGTTGCCGGTCATCAGCAAGGAAGTGATGAGACAATGATGATGATATCGACGACGAGTACTTTCGTGTATTTCAGTGCATCCTCATCATCATCATCATCACGTGTTTTATCATCACGTCGTCGTCGTCTTCTTCATCTCCATCATCATTATCAAAGAGGGTGCTTCTTCCTAGCTCTCACTTACTTAACGGAGTTCTGCACAAGTTGCTGAATAGCGTTTGTTAGTGCCCCCTCCTGGAAATGATGGAGATGGCCGATTGTGAGGCATAATGTAAACGGGAGAAGGCGATGACGACGACGACGATGACAACGACAGTGTGTAGTTGAGTAGTAATAACCTTCTTGTCCACGGTGAGGATGTAGCCGACGCCGTATTTCTTCTTCAGGAACAAACTTGAACTATTAGGAATATCAGTATGTCATTATCAGTACACGCAGTGATGATGATGATGATGATGATGACGATGATGAAATATTGAATGGGGATGATGGGCGAGGTGCCCTGTGGATTAGATTGACGATGATGACTCTATGCGTAATGCTGGTGAGAACATCAATTAGAATCGTAACGCAGGTAGTGATGGTGGAAGGTGGTGATAATATTCAATTACCCGCAGCATTTGATTCTGCCAAGATGCATGATGGCAATTCGGTCACCAAGCTGGTCAGCTTCGTCCATGAAATGCGTTGTAAGAATCAGCACCCGGCCTATCAAGTAATTGATGGTGAGGTTTAATGAGAGGGAGAGGGAGAGAAAGATTGAGGGGGTGGGGGTGATGGTGGAGAGGGGCAAAAATGGGAAAGCACGTATCCTGTCTTTCTCCATACAACGTCAAAATATGCTTTTGTGTACACGACAGTAGTAGTCTGTCTAGTTCCCTTCTTCTTTTCCTTCTTCTTCTTCATCTTCTTCTTCCAGAATAATAGCATATTTGATTGCATTGTTTACATATAGCGAATTCAAGTAGTAGTAGTAGTAGTAGTAGTAGTAGAACCCTGTTTTGCCTGTTTGAGCATCTCCCACGTGCCTAATGGAAGAGGCATAAAATGTTGATAATACGAACAACACTGACTGAATCGCTACTCCGGCTCTCTCTCTCTCTCTCTCTCTCTCTCTCTCTCTTTCTCTCTTCTTCTTCTTCTTCTTTCTTCTTCTTCTTTCTTCTTCTTCTGATTACTTCGCCTTGAGTAGGGGTCCATTCCAGACGTCGGTTCGTCCAAGATCACCGCACGAGAGCCACCTGAGCGATTGTTGTGGTGGATGGATGGATGGAGGTAGCAGCAAATAAGCAGAAATAATACTACTACTACAGCTCAAAGTAAAGTCCTGCACTTATCGATGAACTCGTGAGCCTATGCTCGCTTAAGCAGTACCGATCAAAGCCATTCCCACGCTCAGTTTCCGCTTCATCCCACCCGACAGCGACTGGGAGTACGTGTTTATTTTCTCTGTGAGCCCGACCTGATATATATATATATATATATATATATATATGACAATCAATGATAATATGCTCAGTGTTAGGAATCAAACAGTGCCGTGTGGTGTATCATCGGCATTTCATTCTATTAATAGCTCATCATCACACTTGCGAGGTGACCATCACTGCAATAACCACAACCGCCATCATTGCCAAACATCAAGGCTTTTTTTAAATTTTGATTACGATTAGTTCCATCGTTGCAACGGCGTTGGTTGACTGGCAGTGGCGCAATAACAACAACAACAACAACAACAACAACAACATGCGAACATGCGAAGTACTACTACCTCTCGGATAGTCGATCGGACAGCATTTTCGATCTCTCCGGATGGAATTCCTGGGTACATTTGTTGTCGGTCAAGATACCGAAGAATTTTTTGACACACGAGAGAAGAAAGAGAAGAAGAAGAAGAAGAAGAAGAAGAAGAAGAAGAAGAAGAAGAACCGTATGCAGATGCATATAAGAACAATATGGATGGGGGCTGATTGTCTGTTATCTTTACGCTTGAAAGTACCTTTGATCTTTGAAAATAAGTACAAGTGCTCGCGGACGGTGTAGTTCTCGAATAGGATGTCATGTTGGGGGCACACTCCCAAGTCTTTTCTGATAGTCTGTCAGTCACCAATCAAGGAATAGCAACAACTCAATCAAGCCAACTAAGAAGAAACACGTCCTTCTCAACCCCATTGCTATCAACGAGACGCTCCCAGTATCTTCTTCTACTTTTCCTTCTTCTTCCTCCTCCTTCTTCTTCCTCCTTGCATACTTATATTTCCCTTCAACCCCATTACCTCCTCCTTCTCCTGCCCATCATCACTGCTACTACCACTACTACTACTACTACTATTACTACTACCACTAGCGCTGCTGCTACTACAACTACAAATGCTACCACTGGTACCTTCATTTGATCGATGATGTTGTTGCCAAAGATAATGGCGTCCCCTCCCGTCGGAGGAAGCATTCCTTCGTTGTTCGCACAAAGAACGAGTCAGAAGGTGATGTTCATACAATGGGCTGCGGCTGCTGTATGAGCTACCGGTCTGATTTTCAAATTCCATACCCCATCGCTAGTACCACCACCCAACCACCCTATTCACCCTACCGCTGCTACTACTACTGAGAAATAAGAAGAAGAAACACCTGTGAGCATGTTGATTGTTGTCGTCTTCCCCGCGCCGTTGTGCCCTAGGAGCGAGAAGATTTGCCCGATGTACATGTCTAGGTTGATGCTTTTCACCTATGAACAACAACAACAACAACAATAGTAGAGAGGAGGAAGGAATAATGATAATGGTGGTTGAAGTGATGGCAATGTTAGGTGGTGGTGGTGTGCACGCGTCCATGCATTCAATCGCGATTATGATGATGATGATTATTATTATATCACATGCTGGTCATCAGCAGCAGATTTTCAAGAGGTTCTTTCTCGATTCTACATCATCATCATCATCATGATCATCATCATCATCATCACCGCTGCTTCCTCTGCCGTTTGGTTTCCAAATCGCTTCTCCAGGTTGCGGATAGCAATGCCGACCTTCGCATCCTCGTTCGCATTCTGTTCGTATCTGTCAAGTGACGGTGGTGGGGGGGGGGGATTGCAGGATGATGATGATGATGATAATGATGATGATGATGATGATGATGATGATGGGTAAGCAAGACAATCATCACTAGGAGGAATGGTGTATGATTGAATAGATATTCATGTATGCACATAAGAACAAGAAGTAGAGAACAATGCTAATACGGCAAAGTGGTGGAATTAGAAAGCAGCAGCAGCAGGTAGCTCTCTCTCTCTCTCTCTCTCTCTCTCTCTCTCTCTTTCTCTCTCTCTCTCTCTCTCTCTCTCTCTTTCTGGCCCCCCCCCCCCCTCCAATTCGTTCTCTACTTCACAGCACCTATGATCGAAATTTCTGGGATCTTCTCCTTCGTTGTTGCCCTTCTTGCCATCACACCTGGAGAGAAAAATATTGAGGGGAGGAGGGGGGGAGATCTTTTGTCAATGAAAGGGTTTCTAAAAGGTTTCTAGGTGTTAATTAGCACGTGTAAGTTCAATAAAAACGGGGCAGCAGCTGCATCTTGTGTGATAGTAGCAGCGATGGCAATGTTATATGCTTCTTCTCGATGCGTAGGAGTGCAACCGACCCCCAGAAACTAGGAAGAAAGCAGAAGTAGAAGGGCTCCGCCACCTGATAATAACAATAATAATGTGCCAGTATTAATGATGACAAAAGCAGCGACGATGAAAGATGATGATAAGATCAACCGTGATGTCATTGTTAGTAGCAGTAGTAGTATAATTGTAAATATGGTGGCGACGCAAACTTATATATTATCAGCTAGCGACCGCGAGGAAAGATTGAGAAAGAGAAAAGATAAAGAAAATCTGCGGTATCATGGATGCAGCCGCAATACTGATGTTATTGGAAGCTGTGTACCCCCCATTCCGAAGGGATGACTCGCTCAAGATACACCGCAAGAGCCAAGTACAAGAAGAAATCGAATACCAACAATCTGCATGTGGGGGGGGGGATGAGAGGAGGAGGAGAAGGAGGAGGCAGGTTAAGGAGACGAAGAGAAGACCATAATATACATAAATAATGTCCTTTTTTGATGTTTTCACTTTATTTGTCACATTTTAGATTTGATTTGAATATTCCACAACACTTCAAGCTAATTTGAGAAACACACTCATTCTTCCTCCCAGAAACGACTTTCTAGAAGCAGCATCCCCCCCCCCCCTCCTCTATTTACTGCTGCTGCTGACAACTTAAATCCCGAGTCTTCTCTAATAAATAGCACTACTAAGCACATCTACCCAATGCAAGTAGACATTGAGAAATTATTTTGCACGACGCTCAGGTTGCTGGGGTTGACCTTGGTAAAGAATAATAATACTATCATATCACCATCAACGACGATGACTACGCAGCAAAACGACGATGACAGGGAATAACGGGGTCAATCAACAACTACTGCGATTATGCTGTCTTTGATGGCTTCCTTCATATATCGTTGGTGGGGATTTGGCTCTTGCACCGCTGATAGGATTTCACTTCTTTCTAGAATGTTGTTGTTGATGATGATGCTCACGCATCCTTTGGCAGCTATTGGCAGCAACGATAATAGCAATGCTTCTCACCCCTTGCTGAGCTGATTCGAACACGAAGATTTGCTGTATGCCTATTCAATGCAAGGAGGCGTGGTTAGATCAAAGCCTGTCATCATTCTCATGGTAGTCTATCCTGCTTGTTTATTGGCCTCTTTTGATAAATTAGGAATAGAACCTAGGCCGAAGCACATGGGGGCGGACAAACAGGCAAAACCCTTTGAAGTTGCCGTGGTCTCTTGGTTGAAGCCAAATATGCCTTTTGATGCACGACAGCGGAGGAAGAGGGAAGGGGGGAGGGAGAGGGAGAGGGAGAGGAGGAGGAGGTGTGCAGGGAGAGATTTCTTAACAGCGAAGATAAGATGATTATGATGGACTACGAGAATCATTGTAGTGATGATGATGATGATGATGAAGATTGTAGGATTTCTTCTTATTCTTCTTCTTCTACTACTACTACTACCTAGGAAGGAGGCCAGGAATATGACGGCACAATATAAACCCCCGCTTGTAGCCTGGGTAACGATAAGCATCATTATGTTTCGCAGCAAAACACACAACGCATACACATGCACACACACACACACACACACACACACACGCACAAACACACACAGAAGTTCCAAACATATTTGCGCTCCTTCTTCCTCCTCCTCCTCCTCCTCCTCCTCCTCCTCCTTTCAAAACCTCCACACGCCAGATCAAGCAGCCCGCTACTCACCTTGGAGAAGAAGGTCACTAGCAACCAATTCATCGCAAATACGCACAGGAGGAAGAACCTTCGATATAATATGGGAGAGGCGTTGTATCTTTGTGATTGCTCACTAGCACTTCTCTCTACCACTAGCTTGCTGCTGCTGCTGCTGCAATGTTTGTTACCAATACACGAGAAAGATGATAAAACCGTCGGAGTATTTGAAAATGCCTTTGGAACAAAGATACAACACATAGGGAACAGCAGCAACAAACAACCACAAAAACTCTTTGTCAGAACGGCAATATGTAACACGTGAATAGCGCGCCACAAGTGGATGATGAGCAATGTCTGTTTGGTTGCTTTTATTCTGCCCAGTGACAAAAGAAAAACACGACGATCTACCGACCTCCAGCGAATGAAAGCATCGTCAGGATGACAGACAGCATCGTGTACAAGAGGAAATACGTCGTAAACCTTTTCCAACAGACAAATGATGCCAAGGTCACAACAACGACCGTCATTTCTTCAGAATCATCAAATCATCAAATCACCAACAGCAGCCGAACATTAGGAGGCTGCTAATGAACACCAGGAGGGCAGAGAAGAACGAAGGAAGGAAGCTGTGTCTTTGGTCGATGCTACTACTCCTACTACTACTGCTGCTGCTGCTGCTACTTTTACTATGAAGCTAATGCCAACACCACTATACCAAGACATGAAGTGTGAAGCTGTGGACGCTCCCATCATCTTCAATCCTTCCTATTATTGGAAAGAGAAGGACACAAACACACACACACACATACACACACATACGTATATATATATATATATATATATATATATATATATATAATAAAATATATGTATATTTGAACGCACATCATCGATGAATAAAGGAAAAAATAAAACGACAAGGTGATGATAGGTGCCGTCCATGTACACACACACACACACACACATATGTCTTCCATTGTGTCTCAAATCGGTCGGTCAACGTGTGTGAGTAGCAGCCACCTTTATCCGCAGCTCTTTCTCGAGGAGAAGCTGCTTTGAGAGCTGGAAGAATGGGTATCTAGACACACCACCACCACCACCATCACCATCATCATCATCTAACAGCCCATTATCAATCAATGTAACGGCGAATAAACTACGGAAAGAAACATCATTTCTTCGGCTGATGCACGCATAGCGGCCAGTAACTAAGGGCCTTCAGCCCTGTAAATGCTGCATTCGAGCAAACACACGCTATCTTACGTACGTGTCTTTGAAAAATCACAAAGGCAACACGGACGGCACGACATGGGAAGCTGCATTATCGGCGTAAGCAGATGACGAAAACGACATTTATTACAGAAATGCCAGATTGAAGAATAGAGGCATGAATGATCCTGATGGGAAACACCGCAGCATACGTGAAGAAGGGGGGGGGGAGGCATAAAGTAGATAAGAAGCGTGGCCGTCGGAATGATAACGAGCAGCACCAAAGCAAAGTTTTTATTGATTCCCTCCATTGTAAACAGAGCCTCTCAGTGTTCAAAATAATGTTCGTCTCCGTAGCAGCCAACCCCATGATGATACACAGTACCAGCAATCGCCGAAAAGAGGTCCGTGCGGTATTCGGGGGTGGGAAAGAGCTGGGTCTACTCATCATAAACATAATATAGCAGCAGCAGCAGCAGCAGCAGCCAATTTACGACTCAGTTGAGAGAAACATATCCAACAAATCACCACAAATCATCATTATAAGCAATGAAAGAGAGGTAGAAAAACCATATTGTGATATTCCCCCCCCTCCTTCTCTTCCTTCCATCCCCCATTCGTACAAATCGAAGCTGTAGCTAGTAGTATTTGTCGTCGTAGTAAGTAGTAGAGGGGGAAATGGGGTTCAGTACCGTGAAACCGTTTGTAGATTGAGCCTGAAACAGCAACAAGATCATACATTAGAACACTTCCAAGACTACTTTCTGTACAAAACTCCTCCTCGACACCCTAAGGGCAAAAAATCTTCTTTTCCGACTCAAATATGCTGCAACGTGTCGTCTTATTTGTGTGTGTCATGATGAATTACTATCAGTGTATTATTATCATTATTATTATTATTATTATTATTATTATTATTGTTACCTTGTAGTCGTTGCCGCTAATTTGCCCTTCACATAGCACAGCGGCAAATCAGCAAACGATCATAGAGAACATATCATCGACGAATGTATTAGAAAGGAGATGTGTCAATATTCAATATTTTGGAAACATGTATTATATGTGTGTGCATTTGTATGTGCATCTGTATGTGCATCTGTATGTGTGTGTGTGCGCGCGCGCGCGCTGATGTGTCTTGATGTGAGTTGATGTTGAAAGCAACAGTCTAATATGCCTCCTCCTCCTCCTCCTCCTCCTCCTCCTCCTCCTCACCAATTGCCCAGGAGTCAATAAAGTTTTGGAGCGGTAAGAATCTTAAAACCAGGGGATAACAAAACCAAAAAGTACTTATCACATTTTACAAGATACGAAGTGACGGCACACACACACACACACACACACACACACACACGCGTACATGTACACATATATACATATATTAGAAACAACAAGGAGAAGACAACAGGGTACCGACCCGTAAAAGAGGAAGGTAGTAATATAATCAAAGTTTGTGCCGATGCCCAGCCTGATGACGATGATGATGATGATGATGAAGATCATTGTCGTGATGATGGTGGTAACTGCATTTGGAGTGATACTGAAAAAGACATAGACAGGGGTGCTATTCGAAAGAAATCGTCAGCCATTATTACTGGTTCGTCTGGGGCAACAAGCTGCTTGGAACCTAACAGCGGCAGCACAACAATCAGAGAAACTCCTACAAAGTGTTAAGTACATGAATAAACAACTGTTCTCCCGTAAACGAACGAGGCAACAACGGAAGCTATTCAGTATCATTCATCATCAGCATTGCCATCATCATAGTCACAATTCGCGTAATCATGCTCTACTCGTTTGGCTCACAAGAGTTTGCTGTTACTCAAGACCGGTAATCAATACTCTCTAAACATTGCAACTGTGAGTATCTAGGAAGAGGTCTCTACTACGCACCTGCTGGTCGTAGTCACTACTCTGATCACTTTCGTTGAAACGGATATTGTACCTATATGGGGAAGGAAAGGGGGGGTTCGGATGTAACGCTGATGATCATTGGAGAGAAAAGTGTAATGAGTCTTCTTCATTCTGCATTATTACGATAGTCCGGAGTCTTCACTAAATGAGTTGAATGCCACTCCACCCTCAAGGTAACCTACATCATATTGATTGTCATGAACAAACGAGACTCTGTGTGTATTTCTCTCTCTCTTTCTCTCTCTCTCCCTCTCTCTCTCTCTCTCTCTCTCTCTCTCTCTGTGTGTGTGTGCGCGCGCGCGCGTGCGCGAAAGATTTCAAATGTGCTTCACTGCGAGTACTCCGTTTGGTTTAGATACACACACACACACACACACACACACACACATATATATATATATATATATATATATATATATATATATATGAAGGCAATATAAGATGCTTCAGCTCCTAATGCGTGAAAGCGCGAAACGTTGCTGCCCACCCACATTAGTAAGTTCTCGGACAATACTGCTATATCCCTAATTACTTCATTTTTTTTGGGGGGGGGGTTGTTTTTTCCTCACTCTTATTCTTATTATTCTTGCATTATTCTTGCATTATTCTTGCAGCATGCGGCGAATTAGATTAGCAGCATTCTGACCATCATCTGGATAGTGCTTTGATTTAACGTAGTTATTCATGTCTCCGCTTGACCCGAAACCTCTCAAATACCTATTCAAATTGATGAGCATTAAGTATGAAGGACGAGTTTCTGACGAAATGTTCAATGAAAGATCAACAAGTAAACGTCAACTAGTGTTTGTTTCCACTGAAACATTAAGAGCAACAATCTTTTACCATGATCCCGAGCAGCTGTTAGGGTAGGGCTAACAAAAGTAAATGGCGCCATAAAAAAAATTGTTAGATGACACACGTGGAGGAAACTATTTGAATAACGCTTCAGCATCAAGTGACGACGACATTGTCATTATACAAACCTCTGGATGCATATCTTGTAAGTTGAACTCTTCCTTCGTTTGGTTAATGATATGCGCGATTCTGTGGCCGATTGAAAGAACAACATTTATATCGTTAAGGCAATGCTCGTCACACCACGATACTTCGAATGACAGTAGTTTTCTGTGGCCACCTTGTAGAAAAAGAATCCGAAGAATCATCACAAAATGGTGCGACATTAGGTGAAATGGCCAGGATATGCCCACGCTTTACCAGCTGCCGACAGAACAAATAACCTTACTTCATTTCTTCAAATTGTTGTTTTTGGAAAAGACAATAGCAAACCTTGAACGCCAGCTCTTTCATGGATCGTACGCTCTAATGAAATAAAATCAGTACTAGTTAAAATCTCGTCTGTGTTGAGCATTGCAATTCATGTTGTTAGCTCTTCTTGCACGATGGAATCTCTCGAGATACCGTGACATCTAACGGATCCGTGTCAGCGCTGTATCTGTGAGAACAAATTCGAAGTTAAGCACCCTCTACAATAAATCAGATTGTTCAAGAAGGAAGGACAACTGACGAAAATGGCTGAGGTTGGCCTTCACTGGGCGGCGTAAAATACCTGCGTAGGTTGCATACATCTTTACTGAAATACATCAATAAAATAAAACTATCGCTGCGACAACAACACAGAGTATATATAACGTGGCTGTTGTGTCTCCTCAATGAATAATTAGCATTAGTACGAGTCATCGAGGTTGAGATCAGGATCGTTCGACTCCACTTCTATGGCAGAGCGGATTGCCGTCATCACCAAAATTGCCATCACTAATTTGCAAGGGAAGTAGTATACCAGGTCATCACATATACAGGTGGTTACAAAGATGTAAAAGGGAACACACTATTCGAGATCATCCAACCTGGCAATAATATCTCCATGCAACACGTCACTGGCTTCCGGCGCTTCAGCCGAAAGTTCTTGAGCTACAAAAGCATATAGTTTTATGTGCCAGAACAATATTCAGAAGGCTGAGATACTTAGACAACACGGAAAAGAGGCAGCACCATCAATCCATTGCATTGCTGACAAAATCCCATCGTGCAACGGGAGGACGAACGCTTTCTGAGTCCTCAAGCCCTAACCCTGAAAGTAAAATAAAATAAAATTACACGTTTGTATGTCGCCTTTAGAAAATGGCCTTATTTCCTACGATTTCGGCCATTTCCTGATTCTCGCGAGTTGCAACCTAATACTACGATCAGGCGATGTAGCTTGTGACAACGATAATCATACTAGGTTGTCGCAAAATCATAAATCAATGGCGTTTAAGCTTTTGCGACAAAAAGTCTCTCTCCACCGACAAGGAGAAAATCACTGCTCACAATGGGGTGCCGCAACTGCATCGACGTTCTGATCATCGTGCTGCAATCATACTTCCTCTGGAGTTGCATTGCTATTGAGAGGCATTACTGCCACCAACCTCTCTCTGCAGATTCAACAGGAATCCTGAAAACCACCTACGAATATGCTATCGAGAACAACCGTCTCTTTGCAAGTGTATGAATCTATCGCAATTATGATGTTTCGATTCTGACACACTCCATGTATATATCAGCGCCCGGACTACATGGTGATGGCAACTTGTATAAGGTTTTTCACCGATTAGTTTACAATAAGAACAATTTTCCTTCATTCACCTTGAAACGTTGAAATACTTCGCAGCGCATACGGCCTGGGAACATTGTACGCACTTGTTCTTCTAGCTTTTACCTTCAAGTGGAATTGGATTCGTATGATTGCAATCCTTCTCGTTGGCGCTAAAGCGTAAGTATAACATCTCTCACACTGATGATTAAGGCTTATTCTCGTTCCTCCAGGTATGCTCTTGGTTTTTATCACTTGATGGAATTCACTAGTGATACACCTCCAGAAAATTTGCTAGCTTATTGGGGCCCTGAATTTCCATACATTCTTTCTCTAGTGTTACTTCTTGCTAGAACGTTACCTGGACCTCCGTTCCAGGCAGTAACTCAGCAAGTCAAACCGACGAAAGAAGATTGAAGCGTGCAATGATTAGATTTAGCGCCTTGAAGCACGCGGCCATGTATGTATAAATAATCGTTCATTCTCATTTATGTTTCTCTTTGTATAAGGAGTAGCATTTAACATTTATATATATATATATATATATATATATATATATATATATATATTTACTGTTTAGCTAGCTACCTGTGCTGGTGCGATTCGCGGCACGCTGTGTGGAGTTCTGCAAAGTTTTGCATGAGTGGATGCACGTAGGCTCAGTGTTTTTTTTGCGGCGTAGATAGGGTTGCGAGTGGTGGACTCGATGATGAGCCACGGTGGTACTATATCGCAAATGCCACTTGCAACGCTCAGTTTAGCAACTGCTTATATGCTATCTCGCGCGTATCATGATGCGAAGCCCAATGCAACGAGGACTACAGTCGTAGCTACATGCGCTGAGTTCATGTTCGATTTCTGTAGCGCTGGCCTTACTTGATAATAATAGACACTGTAATATTACATATATATATATATATATATATATATACATATATATAATTATACGTTGTCTACAATGCTAGCCATGGCATTTTGTAAATACGTGGTTTCAATTGTGGGCATTCCCGTGCATCGCAGCACGCGCGCTGTCTGGCAGTAGATTGTAAGGACACGTACGTGTGCAGCCGTCTAGGCCGCACAGCAAGCAGGTTTCTCAAGTGCCACACATCGCTGCTGTGAAGGTGTGTAAACCAAATAAAGCTGTGATGTCATGCATTCGCATGTAACTACTAATGGACACACTCATCAACGCCATTGTAGTTCAATTCGCCTTCCATCGAACAACACTGCAGCACATGCTGGTAAAATGCGTGATTTCATTTCTACGTGTAGTGACTACGTAACGCGTCTCGAGCGGAAGAAAATGAGAATTGCGAGGAAACCGCAAGCGAACAGAAGGATCAGGTCTTCCCACGTTGTTTTAGACCCTTTCCCCGATGACGATCGCTTGTTTCCTTTTGCTCTCTGTGCCGTATTTTGCCCAGATTCTGCTTGCTTCTCGCCGCCTGCATTTGCAGCCCCCTCGTCGTCGTTTTCACTTGCCTCTTTCGTTGTCTTCTTGTCGCTATTGCTGCCGCTGCCGAAGGGCGACGATGGGTCTTGCCACCATTTGACAAAGTCAAGGTAGAATTGATGGAGTTGAAGACCGAGTAAGGCGAGCTGCACAGGAACATACGCATCCGGGGAGCTCTCGAGAGCTAAGTCATAAAACCGTTTGGCGAGATGCAGATCGAAGGGAAGTCCGACGCCGTGTTGATGCATAAATCTGATGACGATGCGAGGAGGAGGATAAACGAATAGAGCAAAGAAAAGTATATTACATCGTACATATATATATATATATATATATATATATATATATGTACATAATAAATCAAGGAACAAAACGAATTCCTCGGCATGACACAATAGTTCCATCACGTTCATATGGCCGTCACTCACTCTCTCAATCACACCACCCATCATTCAACTGCGACGACCGGCAGATTGCTGCATAATACACTTATCACTCTCACTGGGAGATGATGTAGCAGCAGGTCGTCGTCATGTCCATAGATTCATTGTTGGAGGAGGTTTTCATCACGAAAGTGTACAGGAGATGATTCTCTCTCTCTCTCTCTCTCTCTCTCTCTCTCTTTCTCTCCCCCCTCCTCTCTCTCTCTCATTGTTACTCCTACCCTAGGTTGAAATTGGCGTGGGCATTTTTCTGCTCTCCTGCCAACGTGTAGTGGCGAGCAGCTTGCTCATAGTCCGGGGTGTTGTTGTTGTTTCCCCCCCCCGATAAGCCGTAGTAGTAGTGGTCCCCTATCATGCGGTGCGCATCAACATTCCCTTGGAGAGCTGAGAAGAGCAATGGGTGTTTAATCAGAAAGTTTCTCTCTCCTACTTTTACTGCTACTACTTCTAGCAAGCTGCAAGTAGTTTATTGTTTATCAAATAGTACCAGCTTTCTCCAAATGGTGTAGAGATGCCAAATGGCGGTCTTCGAATGGATGATACACGACGTGATCTTTGCCTAGCAACCATGCTGCATTGCTCTGCGCCATCTCATACCCCTAATGATTTTATCCGTATATAAAGATTAGAATCATCGGTGACTATTTCATTTTGTAACTTTTTCACCGAGCGTGCTAATCATTTGTACAAAACGACTACAGCACCTACTTTTGGGTGTAACATGACACCATTCTCTCCTATTATTTTCTTGTTATGGCCATCATCGCCATTGTCATCATTGTCATCATCATCATCAATATCATTATTATCATTCCCTATTTCGTTTACAGGCTGATGCACACTACGACTACTACTACTACTACTACTACTTCCACCACCACTACTTCCTCCATTACCTGGTCCGATGCCCTGCAGTATCTTCTCATGATGGCCCACACACACACACACACACACACACACACACACAATCGCAGAACAACACCGGACTTACGTGAGTACACAAATCAAAATGAGCGCATTGATTGGCTAAATGCGGAGACAGGATCTGTCTCTTTATCATCGTCGTAATCGTCTCATCAGTATCATCCTCGTCATTATCATCATCCTCGTCATCATTATTTCCCATCCCCGTGCGATATGTTTCGGACAAATTGGATGTCAAACTAACATGAATGGATGGCACTTATATAATATTAGTAGCAGCCACACGGACTTGATGAGAGCAGAATCGTAGTCCTCTCGGATGTAGTCTTTGTGAGCTGACGTCAGCCATTTCGCCCAATAACCTCTCTCACTCACACTTTTGAACAATTTCACAGCTATGGGGCATGACTGCACAGTTCCAAGGCCTGCAAGAAAAGATGAACGTGGAGAAAAAGAGAAGAAGAGAGTTTCAGCAATGCAACACATCAGTCAGAGAGTATCAATCATGATGGCTGATTCATATTGGTGAATACTCTGAAAACGGCACCGATCGTCATCATGATCATCATCATCAGGCACCATCCAAATGGACTAACAACTCTGGTTTCTCTAAATGTAAAATGGAGTTCTTTCCTCCCTCGTCGGAAGGAAGAGAAGCAGATAGCAGTAGAGGCACTAGGTCAAAGAATATCAATACCATTCATGTGCATCTGTGCTAAGTTGAATAGAGAACGAATGTGGCCTTGGTGCCCCGCTAGGGTGAAGTATTGAAGCGCCGCCCCATAGTCGACATCAATCCCCATGCCACCTACAAGGAGGGGGAGGAAGAGGAGTGCGTTTTATAAAATAAAAATTGTTTTTGGCGATCTTAATCACATCTGTCTATATCATGCGGATGCGTCATCGTCTCCTCACCGAAATACATTACTCCAAGGTTGAATTGGGCGTCCACATTGCCTATTGGGGAGAAAGAAGCACAATCGGCATTAGAGCTGGTGGTGGTGGTGGTGATAGTAGTGACATATTTGTGCGTCCTCCTGTGGTGTGCATGCATGCATGCGTGTGTGTGTGTGTGTGCGCGCGCGCGCGTCATCATCCCATCTTGCGCAGCACGCGCACAACCCTGCTCGGCGCTCATTTTGAAGAATTTGATTGCTTTTTTCTGGTCTTTGGTCGTTCCGTAACCATGGAGATACATATACCCCAGTCCGTTCTGAGCTGCAGCATCACCCTGGGCAATAGGAGGGACAACGCCAACACTCAATACATACATAATACTACTTCTAAGCTGTGAGTGAAAGGAAAATGAACCCCAGACGTATGGTATGCCCTTCTTCTTTTCCTTCTTCTCCACAATAACAAACAAGACTGGTGGTGAAGAAAGACAATGAATACGACAAAAAAGAGGAAGAAAATGACGATGCAGAGCGCTCTATCTAGTACCACCTTAGCAGCGGCCTCATGGAAATACTTGAAAGCGGTTTTATTATTCTGCTCAACCTGAAGCATAAATATATGTGAGTGGCGATGGCAATAAATCAGTACCAAGCATCGTCTATCGACTACTATTACAAGCCACCACTAAACGGTAGCATCACTGCTATCTGGTATACAGTCATTGTAATATATCAAAACGTTGGTGACGACGGTGAAGTCTCACCCCCAGCCCTTGAATGTGCATCTGAGCAAGATTGGCCTTGGCAGCAGCATTTCCTTGCTCCGCTGCTTGCCTAAAGTATCTTGCAGCAGCCTCGGTATTCTGAGGTAGCACCAGAAGCAGCAGATAATGAGTACCGTCGCTTTCTTTTTACTTTATAGAGCATCGATGGGCACCACCCCCTACCCCATTGTTCGTCCCGCAGGTAAAGAGGGGCATGCGCCATATACCTGCTGCACACCTCGTGCACCGTAGAAATTGAGTTGGCCCAGAGCAACCTAACAAAGGCAATCCGCCGTTATTTCTTCTGTGGAGGAGGTGAGGGGAGAGTGAGTGAATTCTTCTTTTAGAATTCCAGTTTGAACTATCAGGATATATTTTGCCAACCGAACGATCCCTCCAACCACTACGACCTGAGCGTCTGCATTGCCATTATCAGCTGAGTGCTGATAATACTGGATCACGTCTTCTGTCTCCTCCAGTTTGTTGTTCCTAGCCTGTACAAGTTGAAAATCGCTCGTATCAAGGTACCTCGCAATCCCCATGTCACCCCCTCCTTCCCCACCACATTGCTGCAGCTTCTAATACCTTGTCGTCTGAGAGTCTCACCAGCTCTATCGGTTTTGAGATGGCCTTCTTACTATGATACTCAACCACAGCATCAGCTACCTTCGAATAGTATTTCATAGATGCCGTGCACGACTTTGGTACTCCATATCCATACAAGTGTCGAAATCCTAACACCATTTGCGCCTCTGCGACACCTCCCAGCGCCGCAAAATAGTAATTCAAAAGGGATTGAGCTTCGTCCTTGTCGGCTAATCCATTCTTGTGGAACCCCTGCATTATTTTAGGGTCAGTAAGTAGCATATTCGATTTTAAAAATTTTAACTGAGTACAAGGATGTAAGTATGCGAAAAAGTAAGTTCACCTTTCCATACATGAAACCAAGATGCATCTGTGCCCGGGGGTTGCCTTTGGCTGCGGCCTCTTTCAAGAACTTCAATGCCAATGTCAGATTTCTAGGAAACCCTTCTCCTAAAAGATATAGTTCTCCTTTCAACTCTGCAGTTTTAGTATTGTCCAGACTCTCTGCTTTGTCGACGAGCTTAGAGAGCTTTTCTGCCCATTCTTCCTCGTCGGAATCTATCCTTCGCGAATCACGAAGCTCGGAGATTTCTTCAAGTAAGGCAATCATTTCCGCCGTCTTGTTACTTCCAGACTTGCTTGGATTTTCTACTTGAGTTAGGAAGAATATAGTATAATCTTCAGTCTGAAAACTGCGTAAATAAGCACATGCTGCATTATTGCGCTACCTCCAATAGGTTCAGTGGACAAAGCAGCCGCAAAAGTAGTGCTGCCTTCATTGTTCTGATGGTCAAAAATCGTGTTACATAGATTGTTAGATTAAGATAATCTATGCGACAGAATTAGTGTTCATTAATACCGAAGAGAGAGAACTCGAATCCGCATCATCCCCTGAAGCTGAGGCCTCTCCATGCATTAAGGGGCCATAGCCTGAGAAGAGCTACCATTATAACATACATACATTGAGACCAATTTTTGCAAATGCCACCTAGGAACAGGAGAAAGAGAATAGCTTTTGGCATGGCTTGAACGCTTGTCTTCCATCGCATTCCGCTCATGATCGTAGGATTTAGGTTCCGCCTGTTCCCCCCCCCCCCCCTTGTCGAAGATCTAGATGTTTTTATTCCAATTTTTGCACTCTTGCCGTCCTAGTGCCGTATAATATTGATTTCCTAGTTTCTATTATCCCTCGAGTTATAGGCAACCACCAGGCTGCGAGTGGCTAGGCCTGTGGCTTCTCTCCGCTTGTGTGCTTGGATGTGTGACGTGTTTCTGACGAAAATCAAGCCAAGGAACCCAATCTCTGAATCTAACCAAGTAAAATATAATCCATTTAATTTATGCGACAACCCATTTCATGCTCTTATTTCATATTCTCACGACACATGCCAACTCACCAGATGAAGTAAGATGTTCTGATGGGGAAGCTTCATCGATGCTGACGTCTGAAGGCAACCGAGAAGGATAGAATCAATGCTGATTTGATATTACCGATCACGATCTTTTATAGGAACTTTATGGCATGAAATATAAACCAGTTCGAAGCCTTCATTTCAATTTCGCCAGATCTTCGAACACCAACGTTCTTATTCCTCAATAGAACTTAGAAGTTTTCCGCAATGTGAAATTTCCAATTTTGGACTTATTTCTACACCGGGGAACACATAACTTTGGGAACTTCTTGAAAGTTACCGTCATCGTATTTTGAATGATGCCGTGAGGTACGAAGAGTTTTGGTTTGTTCATAAATATACGATAAACATCCTAATATAAATGACTATCCGTAGAGGGTTGTTCCGAAGAAGAACTGAAGATCAGGGACGAACCAAGAATGGATGACGACTTGCTGCTTCCTGAGGTAACTGACAAACTACGGGAAACAGCGAGTTGTATTAGTATCACTTTGAGGAGAGTGCTTACATTTTTGATGATTTCACTGAAAGGGGGAGATCACTGTAAAGAATGATGAGGCTGGGGCAGATTACGGGCCCGAGGACGATGCTGATTTGGAGATGGAAGACGAGGAGGAAGAGATCACTGACACCGTGAAAGAAGAACCATTAGACCTAGACGTCAATCCGAAAGCAAAAAACGAAGCGGTTGAGGAAATGCAAGGGGCGGGCGGTGCAGAAGTAGTGAAACCAGAATTGAATTTTTATAAGCCTCCAAGGGCTCAAGCTTCTAAGGAAAAAGGCGAAGATGAAGCCGAAGCTGAAACTGGAGAACGCCCGACAGTGGAACTAAAAGCTCTGGTGTGCTTTTGTGAATGTTGTCTATTTTTGGGGGGAAGTTAAAAATGTTTCTAAAATCATGCGCGATAACACAGAGCGCTCCGAGGAAAAACAAGGTTTACTTGAACAAGCAATCTCCATTCGTTGTAGGCTTCGACATCTGTTCAGAGGTATAGAGCGCCAGCGGCTAATGTGAACAGGAACACAAGAGTAATCTCCTTTTTTTAAAAAAACTAGAGCGAACGAGAGAAGATGGCTAAAAGAGCAGCGAGATTCGGAGGATCTTCGTACAATCCCATAACAAATATCGAGGGTATAACCCTCGGCGAATACGAAAAAAGACAAGAAAGGATGAAACGATTCGGGATGACAGAGACCAAGGTGGGGGTTCAAAAGGGGAAACTTAATTGCATGTTCTTAGTTTGCATGTTTACAGGAACGTGTTATGGAGGACGTACACAAGTATGAGACGCCAAACGAACCTGAAATTGGGGCACCAGAAGATTATCGTTACGATACTGTTCACCTCTATGGAATAACGTAAAATGCTATTCTGTGCAAGACGTACTTGGGTGTTTCCTTTTCTTACGAATTCGCGACAATATATAGGTCAACTATGAGCACGAAGACAATATTCCAATACTTCTCTGGAATGGGAGCCACAAAAGTAGAGGTACGTACCATCAATGTGTATTTTTACCGTGTGCCTTCATTATCTTTTGTCTCCTCTGGGGGCCTTGTATGCAATCAACAGTGGCTCAACGATAGCGCGTGTAATGTCGTCTTCGTGGATTCCTTTTCGTGCAAGAGAGCCCTGTCTTGCCTTTCCATGCCGCTCGAGAGTGAAGTAGCGCGTGTCAAAGAGTCACATCCAGAGATGTCAACGCGTCCAGATCTTGATATGATCGTTTGGAGAAAGGGAAAGCCTATAGATGTAATTCATCTATCCGTCGTTATCCGAGTTTCGTCCAAGATATTGACAATGGTGGTGGGTTTTGAACGAATAGGGTCATCGCATGCTTCTGAGGGTATGCCACAAGGGGGACGTCAAGAAGCCAGTCGGGGAACGGAAGCCATCAAAGTACGGAGACGAGCACTTGCACCATGCTAACATCCCTAAGACTCATTCCTTTCAATTCGTCGCAGATGGTACCAGAAGCAAATGTCAAGACGAGGACGAGGAGGAGGTCGCAATAGGAATCGAAATCGCAACCGTCAAAGAATGGAAATCCAAGGGAACCGAGCAAGCGGTAGGAGGAATAATCGTGGAACTCGCATCAACCCGAGATCCATTTCCATACGGAAGAATAAGGTACGTTCTCATTTCCTCGAGGCAGCGCAAGCAACAAACGCCATTCTGCTTCATCCATTAGGACAAGAAAAAGCTGGAAAAAACAACGAAAACCTTACATAATCTCAGGATTGAAGTTGTAAATGAACACGTAAGTTCGGTTATTCTCTATATTGATTTTCTAGTCTTTTCTTCCAAATGGGTGTGCAAGTGTAAGTCTTCGAACGTGAATTGATTGCAGGCGACCGAAACTGCTGTGAAGGTGGAGGATACAGTTAAGATGGAAGTCGGAGATGCCAAAGAATAATGAGGCGGTTCTCCTCTTTCAAGTTCTAAATCACTAAAGTAGAGGGCCTCCTGTTAAGCCAACGCATTTGGAATTGCTTTTGCACTTCGCTGGCACGACATGCAACATTTGAATCAACAGCATCTCTTTCGATTTCAGCAAAGCAAAGCAGCAAATATGGTCATGTGCGCTTATCAATTACGTACATACTCGATCTGATGATACCGATTGATGTTCACTATTGCATCGTGTATCGCAGCAAACAATAGCAAAGCTATGCCAGATGTCTAGTGCGGCCGTGCGCCCTAGCGCCGTACGTGGAGCTATTGCAGTGCGTCAATGATGCAATTGGCTTTTATGATAATTGTCAGCTAGCCAGGCAGGTTCTTGCGCCTTGTATACGAGCAGTGTAAGTGACGTATATGCAATAATTATGTGTGCCTGTAGTTGGGCGGGTCATTTGCTGACTTTGTCACGCGGCACTTGTGCATGGGCTACGACACAATGCAGAGTAGTCTAGCAGTCATGATCGACGATGACAATGCCATATATAGAATGCGATTAGCACATGCTATGACACCATCAAAATTCATCATGTGTCATGGCATCTCTGCGCACATAATAGATTTTGACGCAGGCGTGATAACGTATAATCCATAGGCTTAAGTAGGACAAATCAAGACAGATGATAGGACACCCTCCTGCGAATTGATCAATGTCCATGATCTAGATGACGTGCGTGCTGCTGCAGATCTATGATACGAACTAGCGAAGAGAGTGCTGTGATAGACAGCGGACGTAGCGCCACTGCAGTTAGTAATCATCCTCGAAGAGCGCAGCCTGTGTGTATGTCATGATAACATCAAAAAGTTCCACGGTTTTTTTGACTACTGCTAATACTTCCACTACCATGTGATCTTGGCCGCACGAGACTTTCCGAATCAGAGGGAACTCAAAGTCATCGCGATTCGCAAACATGATCGGGGCCTTCACCCACGTGTTTTCTCCTGTTTACGAGTGCCAATCAGATGTGGCACGAGAGCCATGATGTCGCTGGTCAACAGCAATTTGTTCATTTCCACCACGCATAGATTATTAGTTTGATACCAATGCCAAGGCACTTTGTCGTGCCTGAGGTGGAGGGAGATGGGAATGCACACATACAACAGCATCAACTTAAAAAATGAACAAAAACCAACATTTGACAGACTTTACTTCATTACGGCATCAGGACAGCTATTCCTGGACGAAACATGATGATGATGATTATAGGTAGTAGTAGCAGTAGTAGTGGTAGTAGCAGCAGCAGTAGCTGGATACCTCCCCATGTGAACATCTCGCCTGTTTCGGTTACAACAGCACTAAAATTCTGGGAGAGAAGGGGGGCGGGGGGGGAGGCAAGGACACGTCGTGTGGGTAATAAATAGTTTATGATATGGTTTACAGATATAGCGACTTCTTGGTAATTATTCCGACTATCAGCGATTGTTAATTTACAGACACAGAAAGAAGAAACAACACTTTCGTTTTGAAGCTATGATCGTTATATATATATATATATATAAGCACCTTTCCGGCAGAGATGTCAGTAACTTTGAAGTCAGTAAGCTTCTCACCAGGAGCAGCAACACCCCACTCGTCGTCCAACTGATGTTTGTAACAAACGACGGTATTATCTCTCGTTCTCTTCCACCCGCTCCGCCCCCCTTTCTCTCCCTCTTTGGGTGCCTTCTTACGTATTCCACAAGGTTGGCAATGGCAGATCGATGAGCGCCCCATTCATAGGCTTTACCGTCTGAAGAGAAAAGTCGATGCCGTCATGCAATTAGAACCAAACATTGCTAGTAGTAGTACATCGCTCTCTCAGTCAGTCAGAGGGGGAAATCTAACGAAGTTGACGATGATTCATAAAAACAAGCGCCAGGAAGAAGGGTGATGATATAAAGCAGGTGTTAAATGCCATCATGGGGGGAGGAAACTTATTCTCTTCCTAGGCTATCAGCTTCATCATGAACAGGGTGCAACAATGATGAGGACAGCAGCAGCAGCAGCGACCTGTCATCAATGCAATCCCGTGCTTGCCGCCACACGCAATGGCCGTAGCAGCACACATAGAATAGTTTACTCCCCGCACTGCCTGGGGATCTGCCTCCATGCTCTAATAATGTTATGATTTCGATTGATCGTAGATAGACAGCGTGAGACATAACATCAACGGGATACTCCATGGCGACACACACACACATATATGTATATATATATATATATATATATATATATATATATACTTTCTATTGAGCAATAGTGCGTAGTGAATTGAATAGGTGGCCAAAACGTGTTAAGGGGTATCGAGAGGGACAAAGATAAAGATGAAGAAGAAGAAGAAGAAGAAGAAGAAGAAGAAGAGGAGGAGGAAGAAGGAAATGAAGAGAAGCACCTGAACATCGAGAGTGGGGGAGGGGCCAATGCCTTAGTTAAAGGGGTAAAGAGGAAGTAAGCATCACTCTCAATTTTTGAACGATCGTCTCTCAAACTCCAATTCAATATGTAGAAAAGAGGTGACGCAGATGTGCATGGGCTGATTTCCTTATCTATGCGATTGATAAGAAAATGATGGATCACACAATGTTTCCACTTCCCACGACAACATATGAAGCAGCAGCCGCAGAGATGTGATTTAAGAATGATTTAAGAAGTAAAGCAGAGTGAGTTGTTGTCAGATAATGCCTGGTTAGAGTGCCGAACGACACTGATCAGTTTACAAGCTCGTTGATTCATCAACAGAGGATAGATGATACACATGTGTTATGTGTGTGTGTGTGTGTGTGTGTGTGTGTGTGCAACCTAGCTGCAAGTTATCGTTGGCTCCCCAGGAGTACAGCTGCCCATTCTATCCATAATCACACCAAAAAAACATGTAAATATTATACATATATATATATATATATATATAAATATATTGATTTTCAAATCCATGAAGACGGGAATCTTGATGACAAAAGCGGTCTCTCTCTCTCTCTCTCTCTCTCTCTCTCTCTCTCTCGCTCTCGCTCTCTCTCTTGTCCTCGGCTGTCACATCGCAAATAATAATACCTCTGTGAGCGCCGAGCAATATGCATCTCCTGCCGCCACATACTTTGCAGGCTGTTTGTTCGGATGGCAGAGAAAGAAGAGGGTAAGGAAGATAGAAGGTGGGAGCAGGGAGTTGATCGCTCGCGGTGGCAACCCTTTCAATAACTAGAAATATGGCCAAACTGGGAGGATTTTGCTGCAGACGCGATCTACGATAAAGCCAACCACAACGACGACGACGATGACGACGACTACTACTACTCTTTCTACACGTGGCATTCAAACGGTATAGCATTGCAGCGATTTCTGTCCGTCAGCGCATTGACGCTATTGCGCGCAATAGGATTATAATGTATATATATATATATATATATATATATATATATATAGTTAAAGCATTACCTGATACTCGAATAGAGGCACTTCCGTAGGCGTGTGGTGATCCGAGGAAGCTCCAACGCCTTTGAGCATCAAATACAATGAAAAAGGAGGAGGCGGCGTCCATACCACAACTCTTTCTGAGCTTCCACGCGAACAATCGTCATTGAAATGAGAGATGAACCACAAAGATCCCCCTCGGACTAAAAAAACTTGCTCACAAGCTCATTCCTCTAGCTACCTAATCGGCCATACGCGCCACGACCCCATGAGTAGACTCGCCCCTGTTTGATTGCCACGAAGAGATGACGACGACGCGGCGGTGATGAAGTGGTGAAGGATGAATGCGATCATGGTGGAAGGTTGTTCAGATTTCAGAGAAAAATTAACGTCGAATCAACAAGAAGTGAGCATAAACGTAAAACCAACTGGAAGTTATTATGTATCTGCCAAAACATCATTGGTTGCTCACCCCCTCGACCACAGAGGTGGCATGATATCCGCCCACCGCCACATCCATGAGCTTCTTGTCTGGGTGATAAAGACGATGATGGGTACTTGCTACAATGATGATGATGAGGATGGACGATGATGGACGATGATGACGTTGGTGGTGGTAGTGGTAGTGATGAAAATGGTAATTATTATGACACCGAAGCATGATGGATACGTTACGGAGGAAGGGTACCTTCAAAGAACTCCACGACCGTCGGTTCTTCTCTGCTTTCCCAGTCGCCCTGGTGCACATGGGTTGTAGGCATGCGTGTGTGTGTGTGTGTGTGTGTGTGTGTGTGTGTGCGTTCGAGGAGGGCAAGAAGAATAGGAAGGAAGACGATGTAATATCATCTTTTGGCCCGCATAGTTTTGATGAGGATGTTTCTCATTACCAAGGCGATGGTCATCATGGGGGTGTTTGGGGGATAATTTTCAAATCAAAACGCGTCATCCGTGATCGTCTCGCGAAGTAACCATTCTCATCACGCTCATAACTATCATTATTACATGGCCTAGGCATCCCGCAGAGGTAAGTCCACCCCCCCACCCCCACGAGTAGAGCGATCCCGATTCTGAGGGGGGTGCACGTAGGGGAGGGCGACGAGGAGGGGCAGACAATGTGTCATGACGATCGACGAGGATGACGACTGCGAAATGGTAGTTCATACCTGTAATAACAAAGGTTGTGGTGGGACCAAGCTGCACGTCACGAACAGGCTTGTCCTCGAAGAACTTAACCACGGTCGGCGTCTATGATAAAGGTGGTCGTGGTGACGATTATGATGACGATTATGATGACGATGACGATGATGATGATGATGATGATGAGGAGGAGGATGGCAAGCTTGCTCTGCTTCTGTTTGTAGTTATGCTTGTTCAAATTGTGCGTTATCATTTGACGACAAGGACGACGAAAAGACCACTTCTACAACTCAAAAACGGCAACTTTGGGTTGGGCGTCTATGTATATATTGTATATATATATATATATATATATATATGTATTAGTGGGGTGACTTACATCGTAATAGCCACTGCTGACTCCATTACCGCATAGAAAATACTTCTGAGAACCCCACATGTACAGGCGACCACTCTCTGATGCGTTGTTTGCGGTATGATTATTAAATTAGCATCTCTTGACATTTTGAAGATCGGTGTGAAATAGCTTTCCTTCTTTCTGCATTCACATGGGCGATTGCTTTATTACTCCAATCCCCACCAAACCAATTGATAGATTTTCATAATACCAAAAGCATATTAGTGCTTCAAAAGGGTGGCTGCCACTATTCACAAACTAGTGACGACCGGTGATTGCTGCAGTTGTATTGTGTCCACACCGAATATCCTTCAAGCCTTCCCCGTCGAAGTTATCTGACAATCAGCATCGTCAAATCAACAATAACAGCTCTTCCTTCGTATCGTTGCATGGCATCAAAGATAGGAGGCATTCCATTATTCCATTGTCACATGCATAGTCAACAGTTATACTGTGAAGGTTAGAAACAGTGCTGGAGGAGGAGTAGTAGTAGTAGTAGTAGTAGTAGTAGTAGTAGTAGTAATAGTACCAATGTCAAGAACGACCGGATAGTCTTGGCGTTGAGTATCTCCAAGACCGAGCTTCCCATGAGCCCCCTGACACATTTTTGGCCGAAGAAAGAACACAGCAGTGAATAGTATTCCGTCGCAAACCATAACACACTTCATCGTTTAATTTCCAGTATATTCATTTGAAGTTCCTCTAAAATAGCAAGCACTTGCGTATTCTTATTTTCATACGCAACGACGATAAAAATTCATTATTCGTCGTCGTCGTCGTCGTCGTCGTCGTCGTCGTCGTCATTATCGTCAGTATCATCGCGCGGCCAATGGCAAATACCTCTCCCCAAATAATCGCTGCAAGTGGTGCTTTGCTTTTGGTACTCATCATTTTCTTTCCCCTCTTCAATACGGCGAACCCTGAATTGCAATGTAGGACAGTGAGTGTCTCAGCCAGCATAATGGAGGAGCAACGACAAGATGCTTCAATCCTCGTCGTCGGTAATAATGTGAAATGGCCGTCTTCACCCTGTCGCATGTTTATTGATGCTTCGAGGGGTGCTATAGCTGCACTGTTGTACACCATATTAGAAAATCCCCACCTCTATGCCTGGCCATCGCGGCTAGGGCCAAGGACATTATGCTGATAGTTTTGCGAGGAGGGTTCCGAATTCGCAGGTTGCGACAACAGAAATTAAGTTATATATGTATTAAATTTATTGGAAGTATTCCCGATGTACTGACGAAGATAGATTTTGTAAGATGTAGTCCGTTGCCCCGGTTCAACTCAAATTTCACGTCGAGATTCTAAGATATATTAAGGTGGAAAAACGAGTCAGATTGAGGACATTTATTTGCCTTTGGCAACACAGCATTCGTCTGGTCACTTTTTCCAGCCGAGTCTATCGGAGAGCGATCTGAAATGGAAAGCTGGATACGAAATACTGCCTATATTCGGGGAGCGACTACTGAAATTATTGTCGCAAGACTAGAAAACCATCGCATTTTCACAACAGTGTCTGCACATCCCCATTCGGCTCAGCCCGATTGATGAATAGCACCTTTGAGATGCTGGTTGTACCTTGATCGCAGAAGAATAAACATTAACGCTAACATTGAATTAGAGCAAGAAGATTGCATCAGGGAAGCCAACCGTATGGGATCAGCATCAGCTGATCCGGACCAAATTTCTGAAAACCTCACTGATAAAGAGCACGAACCGTCGAGTTCATCTTCTGAGAGTGATGACTGGGCCATGGCACTTCAACAGGCTAAAAAATTGCAACAACGAACAATGTAATATTTCTTGTGGTACTCTCTGCCGCGCCGTGACTGATGATGTCTCACGTCGCAAAACATTCAGACAAATGCCAACCCAGTTTCAAGGAAAAACAGAGCACAAATCAAAGAGGGCTTTAGGGAAAATCCGCTCCCCTGGAACAACGTTATCATCATCGTCTACATCTTTGAATTCAACAGAGGATCGGATTAAAGCACAGAAAAGGCTGCCTAGTAGAAGGTCACCTAGCGAAGGGTCATGGAGTTCTCTATTTGGAGCAATGAAAAGTGGTGAGGAGCAGCACAACAGCATTTGTCATGAAAGCCGACGATTTATGAGCTCTTGTGCTGAATGAAATTAGGAAGCTCAAAAAAAATATGCAAGGAACTCCACAACGAGAAACTTCACAACACAAGTATGTTGACGTGTTTGGATGTTCTTTGTAATGAACTGAGAAACTTAGTCTCAGACAACGGAGCGTACGGTGGAACGTCTTTTTCTGCTCAAAATCTAACCCTTTCTTCTGAGGGTGCTCAAATTTGTCACGTAACATCTCGCGATCACAGGTTGTATCTTTCGTAACATGTACAAAATTGGGAAATAAAATTCGAAATGGAACGGTACTTATTAATCGTCGTCAGATTCCCTGCAAGCAACATCCTAGATGGAGACCCGCGCACATTCTGGCTCAGCACTGGATTGTAATCCACACATTCACTATGGAAGGAAAGGGGGAGAAACACAGAGAGAGTAACAAAGGCAGTCCCCGTGAAGAAATGTTTATTCCGTCAACTACTTTTTCGTCGGCACTGAAAGAGAACTGAAACTTTCCTATCCTATTTTCTCAGATTCCCCCAAGAGATTATGATTGGTCTTCCCTCTGTATCAACAATCGAGCGCATCAAAATTTGCACCGCAAATGTAAGGGTGGTGACACTTGAGATAAGCGAAACGATGAAAGGCACCGATTTCAAGGAGGTAAAAACACAGCACAAAATTGAATCATACTTTAATGTGACAGTAATCAATTGACAAGGTATTTGAAGTCGAGCTTGATCGAAGGCCTCCTGGGAGAAAACGCCAGCGTTATGTGTCATCTTCAATATCCACGAAAAAGGTCAGCATGCCTGATGCATCCTCCAATCATGTGATTAGAGTTTGAGCACAGTTTATACTATGCTTTTAGTTTAACGCGCAGTATCTTCGATTCCGGTTTCACAGTGGCTGGAAAGCATTTGCAGCAATGTACTCAGTCGAAGCGGAGGGGGCACCAATCGAACACATTGTTTCCTCGTCATAATTTTTTGTACAGTAGTAATTGAATGAACGCAATCAAACATGTCTAGATCTAGAGATGTTGTGACGCATTTCATCACGTAGTTTTAGATGTCGACGTACATGTGTACATGCAGTACGCGCTAGCGCGGCTACGATGGCGTGCGGGACTATCTAGCTATGCCGCATTTTGTGATTTATTCGTGTAGTACGCATGCGTCACAAAGGTACAATGCTAGAATGCTGCAAAAATGTACCAAAAAAATGTCTCTAGCTATAGATCGACGTGCGCCCCGCCCATGTGCTAGAACAGACTTATCAGCACGCTAGCATGTCATGATGTACGTACTAGCGTGTGAACCACCGGCTATGATTGGTATTCAAATGTGAGGCGAATGTTCCAGGTGTGCTGGGGTGACAATGTTAGCAACAGCAAATCGTGTACCATGTCTAAAAAAATGAGTAAAATTGTGTTAGACAGCATGTGAAGGCCTCAACATCAATGAGCGATGCTACTCGCACCACGCAAGCAATGCAAAGCTAGCCATGTTGCGCTACATTCTGAAGATTCTAAAAAAATTGGACATGATTTTAGTTTCTGCTTAGAACTAGTGTGCCCGTACTAGTAAGTGGATAAGTAGTAACAGCATCTATACATTTGGCAACTAGCAGGCTTGGACGTGACTCTAGACTGATCGACGAATGCAAAGCACATTGGGAAAATGTGCAGACATTGAAATTAGTAGTGTTTCTCAGAGCCTATCAGTGCCTGGCCGCCACTGCAGATTGTAATTGCAGTCTTCCCAACAAGGCTGGCTAGATCCAGTTGTTTCGTTATGCCAACACATGAACAATTGAATTCTCCGACAAGGAAGGTGTCGTGACCGCCCTTCTTTGGTCCTGGAATGAAGTCAACAGTCCAGATCAAAGGTAGCTCCTCGCCTATGTCAAGGGCGTTCATGAGTTTTGGAAGATCTTCTTTGAAATATTCCATGAGAAGAGCAAACTTCTGATCAGTTGGTGCATACCGCACATACTCTGCGCCCGACTTTAAGGTTGCGGAGATGCCTCCACATGCCGGCTTCTTGTGAATTAGCTCAATGGGGTTATCTCCGATCATTAATGCTCTCACTTCTCCTTCCTTAATACGTGGCAAGAAGCGCTGGTCAACGAGTTGGCCTTCATCACCCTCGAGGTATTTATTGCAGAATTTAGTAAATTCCGCTAAGGTTTTCTCTTCTTTGTGGTTATCGACTGCTTCCTGTAGGCAAAGTACCGTATCAGGTGGGCAGCTACCGTTTTTAACTTTTTTTATCTGTCCCTCCTTCAAGGAACACACCCATATTCCCTCTCCTTGAGAACCACGGTTTTGTTTTAGAACGCGCATATTGCCACCGGCCATACTTCGCGAGAAGCCTTCCTCAAGCTCCTTCAGAGTGTAGTACGCGTTCGTGTCCCTCAACCCGCAACGAAGGTTTCGAATCCTCACAAGAGCATCTTTAGCGCCCATCTTCTTCATGGATTCTGGGCTTGACATGCCTTTGATGCCTTTCCTTACCGCTTCATTGAGCAATGTATTCAACTTACTTTGGGTCACGCCTTCGTAGGTACCTGGATTTACCCGACAGATGTAGCCCTGAGATGACAGGATCTCCTTCTCTACCATTTTGTAGTCCTTATCACAATAGAAGATCGGTTTACACTGCCAACCAAGCTTGATAATTGCATTGCAGATCGGGATTGTGTCTCCGCGATGCCCGTCAGCATTCTTATCGCTCCCGCCTCGACACTCAATTAGAGTAATCTTGCCTCGAGGCTTCGAGGGTTGGTCAAGCAGCGTAGGTAGCGTTGTGTTGTAGATCGTTCCCATTTAGAGGATGTACGTTTGGTTTGTGCCGGACAGAAGCGCGTCTTCCGATCACATTCGAGATGATTCCGGAAAGTGCTTATCTGATTATCATTTCCGCTTCTTTCGAGTGAGATCAGTTTTGACGTACCAAGAAAACCCACTACTTTTATCCGCGATGATCATCCTAACGAATTTGGTTGTCTGGAGTGGGTAGGCGATGCGATACTCCAGTAGATAGATCTACTAGGGTTATTATTAGGGTTAGATCTAGTGAGTACAGGTAGTGCACAGTTGAATTTTCAAACGCACGGAAGTCCTAGGAAGTCACCAGGAAATCAGGTAAATCCAAGGAAATCCTGAAATCCTCAGGAAATCAGGATTTCCCAGGAAATCCCCCCATATTTTCAGCAAAAGCGATACATCTGATCAACAGGACACAGCAGCAGCAGCAGCAATCGAAGAAGAGGTTAAAAGCAGCTTTGGTAGTACGTAGAGTCGAATATGACCGCACATTTTTCAGTTATTTCCCAGTTGCACGGACTGTCGGAGCCCCCGAACGGCATGAAAATGACATGCATTATTTATGTGTCGCATAGGTAAAATAGCCCACGCTTTTCATGTTTTTCTGGTGCTCCAAGAACAGAAGTTTCCAGGAAGGACGAACCCTCCCCCAGAGAGGATGTTCACGCCCGTAAATCAAGTCCGGCTAACGAATGTCGCCATTGTGCGGTTAAAGAAGAAGGGAAAGAGGTATAAATAAATATTTGCGTTATTTACGTGGGTCGTACTTAATGCGATGGTGTACGTGACTTGCAGGTTCGAGATCGCATGCTACAAGAACAAAGTGATCTCATGGAGGAATAAAGTGTACGTCAGAATAAACGAAAGAGTATCATCATCTTTGCATCCCTAATGTTGATGTGATTAGGGAAAAAGATATAGATGAGGTGCTTCAAGCTCACAGTGTTTTCACGAATGTGTCAAAAGGAACTCTTGCCAAAAGTGAGGGCAATTTCACTCAAATTCTTTTGGTGGCTAATCTGCATACCAGGAGCCTACAACGAAATACAACTAATAATCCACGGATATCTTCCTCTTTCCTTCTTTCTCTCTCTCTCTCTCTCTCTCTCTCTCTCTCTCTCTCTCTCTTTGTGTGTGTGTGTGTGTGTGTGTGTGTGTGCTCTTACTCCTCCATGTTTCTGCCGATTTCGTGGTCTTCATGACAGACAAGGACTTGGATAGATGCTTTGGTACAACTGACCAAACTGAAGTGTGCAAAATGGTATGTTCTAGACGTTTATGTTTTTAAGTTCATACGCATAGCGATGTCTCTGATGTAGCTCGCCAAATGTCAATAACCGGTATATACTGGTTTGAAACAGAGTATTGTGGTTTATTAGTTTTATCATAAACGTAACAATTACCAGTATCATCATTATTGGGGGCTACCGTCGTCATCGTCGTCATCATCATCATCATTATCAATTTCAGCCTTGTCTCATCATCTTTTTGTCTACACATCATTCATGCAACATCATACCTCCAGATTCTAGAGTCAGGCCAGCTTCAAGTATCTCAAAAAGAAAGAAAAGCTGAGGCAGAGAAAACGGTCA
Organism: Bigelowiella natans CCMP2755; assembly: GCA_000320545.1. Lineage (NCBI taxonomy): Eukaryota > Cercozoa > Chlorarachniophyceae > Bigelowiella > Bigelowiella natans. The sequence goes on along the minus strand of ADNK01001130.1, from coordinate 28,833 downwards.
GCCATAACCAATATACTATAAAATTTCAAATAAAATCAACTTTGAACCTCGACATTTGTCCTTCTTACAACTCCAATCCTGTTTGCTTCAGCTCCATGAAATTGCAACCATAGTGGCTGATAAGTGCATCAACACGGACAACAACCTTCCCTTTCCGGTATCTCTATCATAGGCAAATTTTAATACGTTCTCTCGCGTGACGTTTGATTTCGTGATTCATAGATTTCGATCATTCAAACCGCCATGAAGGAGTTGAAGTTTTCCCTGAAGCCAAACCGAGGTGCAAAACAACAGGTAGTATCAATGATTTCCGAGGTGCATAAAGAAGAAAAAGAGGAAGAAGAAGGATAGGATATCAGATCATGATAATCATGATGATGATGATATGCCAAAAACAGTGGCACTATTTAACAGCGTAAATTGCAATTCTTTGCATTTGTAGGCTTTGGAACTTATTCCTGACTTGAAGAAGGTTCCTGCAGCACTCTCTGAATTTTTTGAAAACATAATTGACATTCAAACATGCACATATGAATACGCCTTCTCAAGAGTATATTGATGTCATTTGGAAAATATCCAGAGATTATCATATTTACATTTGCATTTATAAAATATCTGACACCATACATCTATCAGCAATTGCCAATTGAAAGGGCACAGATGCGTATTCGGCTGGGCATTCCAGAAAAGAACGCGAAAGATGTCAAAAAGGCCGTTACGCCCTTGTTAAGCACAACAGAAAACGAAAACTGGGACTTCGACTATGAGTTGGTAGTGCATAAGGCCTAAAATAATCCGAAATCAACTTTTAAGTATGTTTTGGCTTATGTAGACCGCGCGTATAGATCCTGGGGCTTATCGGAGCATATCTGATTTGGTTTCTGCGTCAACAAAAGGAAGGGGAAACGTTGAAATTTTAGATTGCAAAGTACAGGACATAACCAAAACCATTGATGACTAGCAAGCGCGACAGCGATTGATTTTGCAGAGCATTTAAGTTCTTCCGTGCTGTAAAAACCAATAACGCCTTGCGTGGCTGTCGTTGAATCCTGAACTTTCACACACATAGCGTGCGTGCAACGTGCAGAGCTCGCATTGTGGGATGACTCAGAGTCATTGACCATTTGCAAAGCTTTGGTTGTTTGACTTGCATGTGCATTGTAGTTTATTTGTTAGCGAGTATTCGTTGAGCGCCTCGCACGTTTAGCGCGATAGAAGATCCCCTTATCTTCATTAGACGTACTAGCGTAGAATGGGGTCCCTCTGTCCCTACCTTTATTCTTTTTTGACACTAGCTAGCTAGATCATCATGTCTTGCTTAGGCGTCAATGGCGGCATGTTACGATCGACGTGCGAGCGTAATGATGCGCATTGTGCGCTCGAATGAGCATCGACTTATGTAGTCGTTGTAGAGGGAACGGCGGCTGGTACATTCTACCGTGCCGTGCAGACCATGCATCCCAGATGTAGCGTTCCCACCAGCTCGTTTCGCACATGCTAGCATGGCATAGAATGGTTGAGGTGATGAGAAAACATCTAGACGTACCTAGGTACATGCAGAACACTGGAATAGACAAATGGGAACTCATGTTGATTTTTGAGCGACTTGTCGTTCTAGCGTTGCTACACTTTGCTGAAAGCTCTTAACAAGACGATCGCATCGAACGTAAAAGGGGCTGCGCTGCATGATGCTAAGTTTACACTTGCAGCACTGCCCATACATCTAGACCATCTAGACTATCTACCTATGTGCACATGATGCTAAAGCGTGGTAAATATGCAAGCACCACTTTCGTTCTCGCTCGGCCTCGCTGATCAATAATATCGTTCATGGGACGACGGGGCAACGAATGTCATCCTTATTCGGTTTTAACCATGCTCACGTGATGAATTATTGCATGCCCTAAAAATGCTATATACGAACGTTCTCTACTTTATGTCATACTTTCTGTTCCATCATCTTTTTCCGGTTGTTTACTCGAAAATTCATCCTTAACCACCATCACAGTGCACTTTGCGTTGTGAACTAGATAGTCAGATACTGACCCCAGGAACGTACGACCCATGTATCCTAGACCTCTGCTGCCACAAACTATGACATCTGGTTGGACTTCATTGGAGTATTCACAGAGTGCGATTTTGACGGAACTTGAAGGTGGGTTCAATGTTATAATCTTTACAATGGATACAGGAAAATCTGTATTATGGAAAAATATTAAGATTTATCTATATCACTAAACAATTAACGGGTAAATTGTTACTTTTCTCCTTCAAAAACTCTGTGCATTTTTTCAAATACTCTTGTCCTTTCTTCAGCGCAGCCTGTTTCATTTTCCGCATAGAAGATACTAGTGTCGAAACAAAGATACTTTTCAAAATAAGTTATATACCATTTACTTGACATGTTCATAATCCCTTCATGGTTTCATACATTTAAATTTTCTGTATTTTAGTTACATTCACGCAAAGTGGATATTCGCGGGCTAGGGTGTGTTGGTTTAATCTTTGAATTTTGCTAGTGTGGAAAGGTAAAAATCTACATGTCGAAGTCCAATCCAAAATCTGCCGCTGGAACTACGTTTGTGAGAGGGTATTCTACAACATGGACCAGGGACACCTGCAGATAAATGGTTGGTTTCGCAATGCTATCGATATCTGAGCTATCGATACCTTGGTAGCAATATTCTTCATGTGTATTGTAACCCAATCAAGGACGACTTTGCTGGAAGAAAATGTGGTTTAAATTAGCCTGTACTTTCTTCAGAGACAGTAGATGCTTGCCTCATCTCGGATCCATCGAGGCATACCAAAAGGCGACATTCTTTGTTCTGAGATGGAAGAATGGCGAACACTGAATTATGAATTGAGAATAGATTCAATTTTTCCCTGCAGTTTGAACACAATTTTCCCCTTCCCATTAGCTTGAATTCAATCTATCAAGACCTCTTTTACAGTTCCCATTCCGGGGATCCTTTTTCTTTCGTTTGCTTAATGTTCGTTATGCCTAAGCATAGTGTGCTACGTGAGACTATGATGAAGAAAATCTCTTCTATGATAGTGTGGTCTTCATCATTGCTGAAAAGGCCTTCGGGGTGAGAGACGTTCTGAGTTTTGTTGATACAACGCAAGTCGAAAGGATCGGATGGGGGTATTTGGAGACACTGAGTTGGCTATTTTTCCAAGAGACAACTTACATTGCATGTCGCACAAGAAAAACTCATACTGAATTCTAGCCGAAAAAAGATGGGTACCGGAACTAGCGTTTGGCGTTTGGGCATCTGGGGCAATTAAACGGCCAAAATTCATCGGCTCCAACACGTAGATCTAGATCTAAAATGTTGCATTTCCGACGGATTTTATCCATAAACTCTTCCATGGACTTTTTACGACTCATATCACCGAACGACTTTCTGGAACGCCACCCCGAGAAGTTGTGCGCTCCAAGTGAAAGAAGAAGAATTTGTCGGCGCTGGAGTTGGGATGTACGTCACGAACACCGCAGATGTCGCAGGCACTAATTTCAGCCCAATGGGATGTGCGACAGACCAGAAAAATGAGGATCTAGATGCATGCCATTCCTGTCAGAAAATGAGCTAGATTTTGAGTCGCAGGGGTAGATCGGCGTATCTTCCATCCAAAATATTACTTGCCAACCCCAAAAGCCTCTCAGCACACAAACCGATCTGGTACGTGGTGTGAGACTCATCCCCGCACCCCCCCTTTTGATGTCTGATGATCTATCAACCCCCAATCCAAGCACACGATTTCCGAGATGTATTTTACATTTCGAAAAGACCTATACCTTTAAAATACAAAATTACGTTGAGCTTGGTGGGATGTGGTCAATTTGGGGGGGGTATCGATGACTGTAGCGCGTACCACTACGCGGGCACAAGTCACGTGCGACAACAAAGGGGTTGTCGCGGATATAGAATATAGATAACGTAGATATTAATACAGCATAGGCACGTGGGTTCCGGCGGGACTCATGGCAGCACACCGGAAGTGTGCTGCCCCACGTGCGGCGGCATTCGCGAAAGCTTCGCGAATGATTACGCAGTGCACGATTTAATAAAAATATAATCTTTAATAAAAATAAACACAACTCTTCAAAAGGAAGCAAACGTGCCTTCCCCCCCCCTGCCTACTTGTGCACGTAGCGCCTCGGCCTGTGAACACCTTACGCGCAACAACCTTTGGCTTCCACACACGGGAAACGATTTGACTAACAATGTCACAGCAGCTAGAAGAACAGCAGGACTTTGGCTCGCAGGCCGTGCAAGGGCACGAGCAGAAACAGGAAAGGAAGGGCGATACGGACGCTAAGGAAGGAGGAGGAACACCTCCACAGGCACCGCCGGGACCAGCACCCGGGATTAAGAAAGCAGATGCAGCAGCAGAGGCACTGGAGAACTTCTACGAGGCGGACGACGAGGACGTGGCCGCCGAAAGCAAGAAGGTCGTAATGGCATTACGAGCCTTGCGACCCAGGGCGAGCAACTACGCCAAACTGAAAGTATCGATAGAATACAAGTATCAGACACATGATGTTTGGGCAGCTATCATGCAGGACATCATGGATTACGAAGCAGACTTACCTCCAGAGTGGGCAGCTTTGTTTAGGAACGACGGGGGTCTGGGCGCCTCGCGGGGGACGACCCAGAGCACCGTCAAGCAGCAGCAGCCGGTACAGCGGAACACCCAGTTCATGTCTGTTAAAACAGCACCGGTTATGATAACGAAATACAACGGGAAAAGAGGTGAGGCAAGGAGGTGGTGGAAGAACGCTAGGAGTATACTCTGCGACTTTACCCCTAACCCCACCGAAAACGACAAGCTCAAATGGCTAGCTATAATAAAGCAAGCCATGGACCTTTACGAGACAGGCAGGACCCGGATCAGGCAGCTAGAGAAAATACACACTACAGTTAGTGGGCTACGAGACGTTGAGGCGATAATGAAGGCTTTTGTAAATGAACAGGATGCTAACTCCCTACCCCAGGCTATTAGAAAATACAGAGCAATGATGCAGCATGAGAGAGAACCTGTTAGAGACTTTGCCACGCGCTTCCAGGATATGATCGACGAACTACATGATTTTAATTACAACACAGGTGATGATCAGGCAAGGTTTGAAGAGTTCAAGTTAAAGATAAAGGAATCCACTTACGTTACGGAGAAAGGCTACACCACGATGGAGGCAGCAGTGCAGGCTATATCCCTACGCGAGCAGGAGCAGGACCGCAAGTTTACCAGCCCTAAGGTACCTGGCATAGGAAACATTAACGCTATTAAGCCGCAGCGAGACTGGTACAAGGACAGGGAAGGTAACCGACGTTGCGGATACTGCTCACGTAAAGGGAAACACACCGCTAAAGACTGCAGAGACAGGAAAGAAGGACGACCCAGGATGACGATCAGGCAGCTCAACGAACACTACGAGAAGTTAAAGAGAAAGAAAGGCAGAGGACAAGGATATAACAACAGCAAATGGCAAGGCAGCAACAACGGGAAGAACAATAAATATAAGAACAAAAAGCAGAACAGTATCAATGCTATACAGCAGCAGATAAACGGAATATTAGATCACCTTAAGCAGGCGCCGACGAAGACAGCAGTACCAGCAACGCAGGACCAAGACAAGCCCATGACCCTAGACGACATAAAGAACTTAGGAGTATGCAACATTAATGACGAAGACGCTAACAGGACTATCAAAGTTGCTATGACCAAGGTTAAAGTTAAAGACAGCTACGGAGACTACAAGAAACTACCTGCCCTTTGGGATAGTGGCAGCATGCCGAAGTCCTTCATAAGCCTAAGCACAGTAAGAAGGTTAGGACTATTGGATCAAGTGACTAAGAAAGAACGTAAATATGCTCAAGCAGACGGAAGCTCTTCCATGAAGACCGTCGGTGAGCTAATGCTAAAGCTACAGATACCTGGCAGCGACGCGGAGACCCAAATCAAGACCCGAGTAGCCATGACTTTATCCATGGAACTACTCCTCGGACAGGATGCCCTAGAAAAATTAGGGGGGATCATATCATTCTACAATCACAAGATATACTTTGCTAAGTTGCCAAAGAAGTCAGGCAGGACCATCAGCCAGAACATGATACGGCTTGACGAGTGGACCTCTGAGTCAAGCGTTAATGCGTTAGAGTTTATGGACCTAGCGGACAACAAGCTACCTACACCTACCGAGCTACGGAAGAAGAACCCCGGCAAGACCATCCGACAGATAACGGAGCTACTGGACAAGACCCCCCCAGCTGATGATTGGGATATCGACAAAGGCAAAAAGTACATTAATAAAATATTAAACGAGAAGTACTCTGACATCACCAAGCCGACGACGAAGCCCTCCAGCAAGCTTACCCCAGTAAAGATCGAGCTAAAGAAGGGATACGAAGAGTGCATCATCAATGACCCAGAACATAGGCGACCGGAAGCGGACTGGGAAAAGATAGAGTGGCAGATCAATGAATGGGCAAAGGAAGGGAAGATAGAGCCAAGCAACTCACCATGGAACGTGAGACATGTGCTAGCTAAGAAACCTACTTACCCTTTCTTCCGCCTGGCGCACAACTTCATCCGCCACAACCGAGTAATAAAGAGGATCCAGACACCTACACCAAGGATAGATGACGTTATTGAACACGTCATAGGATACAAATACTACTCTTCCCTAGATAAAAATGAATCATACATGCAGACACCCATCCACAAAACCTCCCGCCCCATTACCGCGTTCTCCAGCAGGCACAGGAAGTGGCACTTCGTCGTATTCCCTTACGGCCTAAGCATATCAGGGGATGCGTTCAGTAGTCAGAACTACAGGGCATACACACATGATGGGATGGCGTCTGTGTTGTGGGTGTTTGTGTTTGTGTATGTGGATGATGACATAATATGTACCAACACAGTCGTCGCTCAGATCTTCCTCCTGGAAAATATATTTATTAGGTTTGCACACTTCGGTTTTACTATTAGACTGCAGAAGTGTACATTCCTAGCTACAAGAATCAAGTGGTGTGGATATTACCTGGAGCAAGGCCGCATCACCCCAAACCCCGAGAAAGTAGCAGCACTACAGCAAGCCCCTAAACCTAAGAATGCAAAGGAGTTAAAGTCATTCTTGCAGACTGCAGCTTGGATACTACGTAGGTTCTCCCCTACCTACGCTAGGACTGCAGCTGCTTTTACTACTGCTTACCGGAAGGAGAACTCTGTAGGCCTCAGCTTCGCTAAGGTGTGGGCCAAGGCTGGCCTTGATGCCCACTTCGATAACCTAATAAAGTTATGCAGCAACACCCTATTGAATGCTAAGCTAGACACTACTAGACCAGCTACCCTATGGACAGACTGGTCTAAGCTAGGTATGGCTGCTGTACTTACCCAAGACCAGCAGATCATACGGGTGTGGGGCAGGGCCTGCACAGCAGCTGAGGCCAAGTACAGCCCTACAAAAGGAGAGTATAAAGCCATGACTGAGGCGCAGAGGAAACTAAGATACTACCTGCTGTCGGTGCCCAGCTTCACCTTAATGACTGACCACAAGCCCCTCCTAGGCATCGACCGCAAGCTCGAAGCGCCTAACGATGAGTATGCAGCTATGAGGGCGGACACGGAAGAGTTTAGGGACAAGAGGACAGTGGTCTACGCACCAGGAGACAAGCAGCTTGCTGACTATTTCAGCAGGCTGTTCGAAAAGAAAGTCCATACCCAGGTCACCCCTATGGTTAACGCGATTACCTTCGAGGACGGCGACTTCCTGCCTGAGCCAGTGGAGCTCCAGCACCTTCAAGAACACCTGGATAAATACAAACACAAGCATGAGGTACTTAGTGATAGGATATATGTATACACTAATAATGTTAGGCGTACCTACGTGCCACGGCGGACCAGGGGAGCCCTTCTCTTTACCGCCCATGGACCTGCACACGTAGGAGAAAACCATATCACTGCTCTACTCTACCATTACTACTGGCCCTACAAGCTAAAAGAGATAAGGACATACCTGCGTGGCTGCAGGTGCTCCAGCTTGAAGGCGGCAGGTGTCGCCACCAAGGAGTCCAGCAAGAGCCGTGCATCTAAGAAAATCAAAGCAAGGAACTTCTTAGATATCGTGCAAATTGATGTTTATAAGTACGATGGCTATCACTACCTTACCTTCGTTGATGTGGCCACTGGAAAGTGCTGGGTTAAAAAGATTATCAAGGTCAACGTTGCTAAGAAGAACAAAGGCTTATATAAGCAGAGGCTTACTAACTGCTACCGTACCTGGGAGTCTGAGCTCCAGGCTATCCCTGATGAAGTTAGCATAAACAAGATACCAAAGAAGTTACATGTGGATAATGAGACCTCTCTTCTACAGCTACCACACCCTAATATTGATGCCTCACCTGTATACTATGCCCAGTCCAACTCCAAGGTAGAGCGACTCCACCGCACCTTGGCCAACCTAAGCAGGATAAATAGCACCACACCAGACAAGATACAAGGGTTAGTAAACGACACCTTCACGTCTGGGGGAGGTATCAAGGATAAGGAGAGGGAAGAAGGCGACGACAACGACGACGATACCGAGAGCGAAGACGAGAAGGTCCCGTACGATGGCCGAGTTCTAAAGGAAGGACAGTATGTTAGGGCCAAGGTAAATCTGAGATCGAGAAATAAACAAGACCCCTTCTGGGGTGGCGTTGCAAAGGTTACCGAGAGGAAGGGGAGGAAGCAGTACTACATCTATGATGGGAACAGGGTCACCTTGCGCCACATCAGTCACCTAAAGAATTATGATATCGGTGAGAAGCTCCTAGAGGATGTTAAAGTAAACCCTACTGTGTGGGAGCGAGCAATGCCTTGTTTAGGACCCCGACCTAAGTTCGATGTGGAATATGGAAACAATAAGGTCAGGGTGAACGACGATTGGCGCATGAAGATTGTCTATCTAGGCTACCCTGGATTACGAAATATGGAGAGGGTAGCTATGAAAATAAAGGACGGAAAATATCAGCTACTCTACCTAGCTGTTCCCGACTTACCCTTTGAGCACTGGTATAAGGTCCTGGGGGACCTTGATGCAGAGGGCTGGTATGGACACGAACCTAAGGACGAAGGTGAGTTCTGGGTAAGCGACAAAGGAGATAAGGTTAGAGAGGAATCTATTACCTGGTGGTTGGTGAAGTTCCGAAAGCGATGAAGGTCTAAGGGAATAAGGAAGGAAGGAAGGAGCAACGTGACTTGGGGGAGGTGTAGCGCGTACCACTACGCGGGCACAAGTCACGTGCGACAACAAAGGGGTTGTCGCGGATATAGAATATAGATAACGTAGATATTAATACAGCATAGGCACGTGGGTTCCGGCGGGACTCATGGCAGCACACCGGAAGTGTGCTGCCCCACGTGCGGCGGCATTCGCGAAAGCTTCGCGAATGATTACGCAGTGCACGATTTAATAAAAATATAATCTTTAATAAAAATAAACACAACTCTTCAAAAGGAAGCAAACGTGCCTTTCCCCCCCCCTGCCTACTTGTGCACGTAGCGCCTCGGCCTGTGAACACCTTACGCGCAACATGACTGATGCACTCCCCTTCCATTTAATATGAAATCCGAATAGAAGATCATATTGAGCGATGGATCTTGATTTCCAAACTCTTAATTTTAGAGCTAATTTGAGTGGTGATTTGCTGAGATGAGTGTGTACATTATCAATTCGATCACGATCTGATTGTCGCTTTATGATTTGTAATTATCAAGCCCGCAACTCCGCGTACATTCCCTCCTGCAAGCCTTCCTGCTTGTCTGCCTCTTTTCTCTAGCTGGGCTGAGGGCTACCATCTCTCAAGGGAGGCACAAGAGATAAGATAAGCTTAAATCAAAGGAAAATGGCAGATTACGATACGTTGCCGTCATATGATGAGGACGAGGTCAAGAGCTCTGTGGCGAAAGGTGTCGCAAGCGAAGGCACGCCGCTTCATAGCCCAACAGCATCACCCGCTGAAATTATCAGAAAGGTACTAATAGCTAATAACTTGTTGCTCCCCACATCTTTTCGCTCGCTTTCTATACCTGCTACCAACTCATGGATTGTATTTATTTTTGCATGCAGCCCTTAAGCTTCATACAGATTATCGGGATTAACTTTTTCGCGTTTCCCTACTCTCTGGTATTGAGTACAATGGGCATTCTGACTTTGCCGGTCGAAGCCGAAAGAATGTATCCAGACAATAAAGGAGAAATGCTTGGGATAATGCTCGGAATAGCAGGTGCGGTTTGAATAGTCGATGCTATTGTTATTCTAGACTATGACACTCTCTTGTAATTTCAACTAGATTTACCGCCTCATATTAACCCCATCTTCTATACGGCCTTATTTCCGCGCATGTGTGCGTGTGGGGGGATGGGTGGGTGTTTTGCCATGATGTATGTTTTTCAGTACCACCACAGTCGTCACGTCCAACAAATATTAATGCGGTGTTGTTATCAGGAATTAGCCAGCTGATCTGCCCATTGGCCGGTTACTTTTCCGACCGATGCACTCTATCAATGGGCAGACGGCTTCCTTTTATTTTGGGAGGGTCTGTGTTGGTGCTGATTGGAGACTTCGCCATGATGTGGGCGCGAAACCACGGACCCACGCCTTCCCTCTACATCGCCGCGCTCTTTCTTTCACTGCTTGGGATCAACATTATTTACTCGGCCTTCACTGCTCTGAATGCTGATTTTGTGCCCAAAAGCCAGATGGGCTTGGCAAGCGGCATCATGGCGATTCTACAACTGACAGGGTCGTGTGTAGGGTTCGGGATCCTCAAGTTTGTGGTTGAAGTAAAGGACGCATATGTGGCATATGCTGTATCCTTAGTTCTAGGGATAGCTATCACTTCGGTCTCAATTCTGCCACTGGAGTCGCCTTTTGAGGGTGACTTGCCACCAGTGAGCTGCGAAGCAATCTCTCAGTGCTACGTTATTACGCCTGGGACGCATGGCGACTTCTTCTGGGTGTTTGGCGTTCGTTTATTCTACTATCTTTCGATGTCCCTCCAAGCATTTTTGCTCTACTACCTGCACGACGGTATAGGCGTGGAGAATGCGGAGGAAACGCTAGTAGTGCTGGTGATGGTCTCGCAGCTTGTCGGCGCGATAATCAGCGTTCCAATTGGCCATATCTCCGACCGATTCGGTCGAAAAGACATCCTTCTTGCCACGTGCATCTTCGAGGCTCTACTCTACGTGATCTTCATGACTTTTCCTCCTCTTGACGTGGTGTATGGGGTCTCGATCTGCTACGGTATGGCAAACGCAGCTTTGATGACCGTTGAGTACGCGCTGGCATGCGATACCTTACCGAATAAGGGCTCCACAGCGAGGGATTTAGGGTTGTGGGGCATCGCAGCCTTCCTAGGAGGTTCATTCGGCCCGCTGATAATGGGTCCTGTTCTCCACATCGTAGGCTACCAAGAAAACACGACTGAGTACTCGAAACAGGGGTACATTGCACTTTTCTGTATAGGAATCTTCTTCATCCTGACCTCGGGAGGTCTGGTTAAAGCTGTAAGGGGAAGCACATAGAAATTAATGCAGCAAGCGATGATGCACCGGTGCAACTTTGTTGATTGTGGCAGCTCTTCAGCAGAAATAAAGACGAACTGAAATAGCATGGAACAATGTGTTTCTAATTCGATTCTTTTTATCGTCGTCGTCAAGCCTCGTAGCTTGTACTTGAATAGGAGGCAGATCAGCAACTTAGTTAACATTGCCCTGCTAGTCCTTTCAACGACAATGTACTTCGTGATTTGTATCATTGGAATTCGTCGTGCTTTACGCGCACGCACACACCACCACATTTAATATTATTAGATGCACACATACAGTACATAGCAAGTACGCTAAGCTTACGTATACATGCGCCCACAACAAGAACTAGAGAAGGACTGAAAAGCGGCACAACATTTATACATTAACAACTAGACACGGCTGACTAGCTGGCGCCATGGCAACTAGATCTAGAGATGTACTTGTTGTAGTTGCTATGGCTGTCTGTTATTACAATGAAAATCGCCTAGATCACATCATTTCATCCGGCTCACAGCTGCTATTGCTAGATTGGTCCGTATATGGTTGCTGCGGGCACCGCAATGGCAATGACATGCATCCCTAGCTAGCTAGATCCTAGCTACTATACTACCTGGGCATGCGTGCGCTAGTACATCACGTATAACACTACGGCAATACGTTTCCAGAGCAGAATTCATGCAAGACAATAATTTCTGTCGCTGCTTCTGCAATGTCCGTGCAATGCGTCGTTTTTTCGATTCATAGCTGTTGTCTGCCCAATTTAAAATTTTCTTGCAAGCTAGCAAGCGCAAGTCTTTGCATCAGCTGTCATCACAGCCTCTATCTAGTCTATCACGGCTTAGCATCTGGATATGTTACACACGCCATCTCTACTATCAAATATTATCTAGATTATTGTTAGCTATTAGATATGCTAGTATGACCGATCCGCTCTGCATAGCACATCACAAAATGAAAACTTTGTTTGCTGAAATTTCGCTTTAAATTATGGTGAAATAGAGCCGGATTTCGTGTTAATTTTCTTCATTATATTCGTGTACACAGAGCTAGGCTATTTTTGCAATATAATTTTATTTGCCGTTTAGGAAACTGCTATTTCATCTTAAAATATTGCATATGCTGACCATGCTATTTTCAGCATTTTGCTACTATAATTGTGGCTACTTTGACCAAGGGACTCATCGTCAATTCGTTCATTCTTTTTTTTTTAATCTTGGGCTATATGTACGTTGCGTCGGCTTCATATCGATTGCGCATACCGTTAACTCAAATGGTTGTTATCATCGGCGTTCATAATACTGCGCTCAGCTTTCCGGACTGCTCTTTCACGATACCGTTTCTGTGGAAATGGAACAAGTTAGATTTTTTCAGTGGTACAGCAATACTAAACATGATGATCTAACTACCTCCAAGAGTAGGAAAAGTCACCATCATCACCGCAATCATAACATAACGCTAAATGTTTGACTCTCTTCCAAAATCTAGTACTATACCCAGAGATGGTGACGGGTGTGGTTGATTAGCAGCCCGGCCACTGCTAACTCATACGCACGGAGAAGGGTCAATCGAAGGGGGTGCGGTCTTTCCGTGTTTTCCTCCGGTAGTATCTCTCCAGCATGTGACTTTGCGAATGGTATGGAAACAGCACCTTCTGGCTTTTCTGTCCTGCTGTTGGGACTCTTGCACTGCACATCGTTGTCGTTCAGAGATGCTGAAGCTACTTTGCTATCGGTAGGGAGTGGGTGTGGATTGTGAGAATGGCCGCGGGAAGAATGGTCGCCGACCGCAACATCATCGATCATGCTCGATGCTGCAGTTCCCCTGTCCGTAATGGATATTACTTCACCCGCTGGCCCATTAGGTGAGAAAGGAGATTTGAAGTAAGAGAAAATCTCGTTCTAAGGTGATGGGAGCGAATGATGGCCAGATGAAGCAAGAGGGGAGGGGGGGGAGGGGGGGGGAGAAGAACATTTTCAGACAGGTGATATGGGGGGTGGAACAATATAATGCGACATAAGTAAGCACACAGTGTCATAGCATTCTTCGCTGCTACTCTCTTGTAATCACGGTTCACTAGGCATCATCATCTTCTTCATCTCTATCATTCGCAGCATTATCATCTTCAGCATCATCGTCCAAATCATCACCTGCGCAATCTCTGCACCACGGCTGAAGAATGCTGTGGGAGACGTCTTTGTCACTACGATCCACGAGCCCGTAAGAATCAGCAGCAGTATCACGCACACGGCCATCACTGCCGAGAATCTGGCGAAACAACTGCTAGGAACGAGGCGCTTCTGGGATGTGTGATCGTCTCGCATGAGAGCTGGGAGACCTCCATCCGACAACAGAAGTGGCGTGCCCTGCAAGAAGAATGTAATACACACGGCGATGATGTCATCAATGGTTACAGCAGGGAGTTTGATGATGGTGATGATGATGACGACGACGACGATGGTGATGATGATAGTGATGATGGTCCCGAACATCCAAATGCTTTCCAAACATACCTCTGATGTCATCATCTTTCTTCTTCTGTTGATTAAAGAAGGACTAAGCGAGCCCATCATCGAGCTAGCGTCGAGGTTATTGTCCCCTGAAACACTTCCGTCACCGCCAAACCTCGCCTGGAAAGTAAGGGAGCGAACAAACAAATAGATAAGATTCGAATTTACTACACACACATCGCGAGCATGATCATGGGCTGGTGGCGTGAGTAATAAGGGGGTGATGATGGAGACTGTCAAGATGTGCCGGAATTGATGATCTATGAGATGTCAATAAGCATGCGAGCACGTATGCGTACCCCCCAATCACAGCCAGCCTTCTTCTGAGCGCCATTCTTATCGGTCTCTTTGGTATCAAAAGGATTACCGCTTTTCTGTCTTCCCTCCCCCTTGCTATGCTTTCTGCCTACGTGCTTGTTGTCCATAGCTACCTCCTCTCCCTTCCCAAAGTTCCATTCGTAAGCCATGGAGGCGTCCTTATTGTTACTTTTCTTCTTGTTTGTGGCAGAGAAGCATTTTGCACCATCCTCCTCCTTCTGTTGTTGCAGCATAGGGTGATATTGATACCACGACGGTGAGCATCCTGTGCCATTACCAATACATGAGTTGGTTGTGTGCTTCTTCATCTTTTCCTCCGACTTGGCGTTGTTCGCACCATTTGCGGCAGCGGCTGAAAATGGGTTCGTGACATTTTTCTGCCAATTGATGGTCCCTCCGCCAGACTGATCAACTCCAGGAAGCCCAGCGAATCGTTCTTCGTCGTCATCTCTCTCGTCCTCATCATTGTCTATCCTACTGAAACCGCTACCATCGTCGTCGTCATCATCACTATCGTCGTCATCATTGCTATTATCGCCCTCTGCCCGACGAAGACCATAAGATCTCCCAATATCCTCATCCTCATTCTCATTTCGATAACTTGACTCGGTGGTGGCTGCGGGTGTTGCACCGGCGGGCTCTGAGTCTATTGAAAGCAGAGTAGTAGTTGTCGTGGCAGCGGTCCCGAGTGCTGTGGGAAGTTTCCTCGCTGCTTATGATGTTCCCCTGCTGGGGTGGCAGAAGAAGCTGCCCATCTCTGGTTCTCTCCTTCATTGGAACGCCGCCCGTGCAGCATTAGGATGATAGTCCTGGTGTTGGCTTTCATACGATATTGTTGAGGGCTTCTCACCTAACGCTCCCATCTGTTCCTTTTTTTTCCTAGACATCGGGTGCGTCACTTGCCGTCCATACGGTCGGACAAGCGACTCCTCAAGCGAGGCTAATTTTTCAGTGGTGGCATTCCAAAAGGAAGTTACCCGGTTGTATAGCGCAGACATCACAACCTCTTTCTGCGTTCCCATCTCACTGCTGATATTGGACAAAGCACTACTGTTTCTCGAAAGTATACTGCTGAAGGTGGTGCTGCTGCTATTTCCAGATGCTGCCCTAGCTGTTTCTTTCTTACTCAACTCAGTTTCCCATCGAGGCCCGTCTCTGGGAGGTGACTTTTCCTTCACTAACTTCTTCGCATCAGAATTTTCGAACGATGCAAGTTCCTGCACGCGGAAGGGAAGGGGGGAAGGAGGAAGGAAAGCTGAGTCGGATTCTAACGGTAAAACACTGAATGATCACAAATATTGGCCAAACCGCCATTTTTTTTCGCTATAATATTTCCTTGCTACAATGTTGATCGATTACGTCTTCTCGTGCTTGGGTCCCTATACGACGGCGCTTCGGTCTGGGGTCCAGAGAACCAGCTGAAAGAAGACAATATGTGATCGAATGATACTCAAATGATGCAGAACACGAGGAAGGCTTTCTCAAAATCACGCTGAGATAGAAGATGCAACCATATGCCTACATTTCATATAACTAAGCATTTAATTTTATTCCTTGTATCTCTTCATGCATCTAGCTCATCTCCTATTCTTCAGGGGCAAATACGAAGCATTTTGTCTCACTGCTGGAGAAAGCTATCTACCATTGTTTTTCCATCAGTATGACAAAATGCTTCCCCATACCAAATGTTCTTTCGAGAAGAAAAATAAAATCTAACACATTATTGTCTCACCGCAATACGGACGATCCATTGCAGCGTGGAGGTGGGAAGGCAGCTCGGAAGAGGTTAGGTACCCTCTAGGAAGCTCGAGCTGATCTGTAAATATCTCAGCACAGAATGTTTCATGCGAAGGTTTAATTATTCTTTCAGTAAATACTAAATTTAATAACGACAACAATTGTATATTGTCGCTCAAAATATGTGCAACGAATCATGCTCTGTCTGTGGTAGGCAGAATCTGACCTGAAAAACGAAAATCGTTCGAAAAGACCCGGCGAATCCTTGAGATGCCGTTGGTTTCTTACGCTTGTACCGCCATTTTAGCTTGTCTCAGAGAAAAATCCTAGGGAGAAAAGAACATGAACAGAATTTTCCCGCTGAACGATTTCTTTTGTTTTAGGCTCACTCGCGAAACAATCGTTTCGGAAATAATGGCAAAATGATGTCATTACCATTGAAAGACAATAACAATCTGCTGATAAATTTCATAAAAGAAAAGGCTTTTCCTGTGATTCTACCTGAAAATTTCCTAACGGATATTTCTCTTGGGAAGAAATTGGAAATGAAACAAGAGCTCTGTTGGAACTTTGATTTAGAAAAAATAAGGCGATTTTGGACATGAAGAAATCCAGAAAAAATTTGCGCCGTCCGGGAATCGAACCCGGGACACCTCGTTGGCAACGAGATATTTTACCACTAAACCAACGGCGCTGGTAATGTGTAAATATCACAAATCACAAACTACTTGTATTATTAGAAAACTAGCTACCGAAGAAGCCAATTCATTGGCCGTCCTTGGTTGTTACTGGCTTAAAATATTGCCTAAATACCAATAAGGGAGATTCATCATGGTTGTTGCGATACACCCCCCTACCCTTCCATACCTTTCGCCATCTTCTATAAATAGGATTGTCATTGTTTTCATATTAGCACAGACTGTTTGGAAGAGCTAATTCGAATCAATATACCCCACACCTTTTGCTGGAAACAGAGTGGCGATTCTTTGAAGAAGAAGCAACGAAAACTGGATGCGCAGAAAAAATTCTTCTTGAAGCTTTTTGGAGCCGTTTATGTACGTACAGAAGATTTTCCCGCAAATTAAGATGATATCCATGGATATTCACGTATATTCTGACTTATACTCACCAATACTTCACATAATATTTTCCAAATTTCGCGCTCACACATAACACACAGTACCCTTTCGTGTGTGTGTGTGTGTGTGTGTGTGTGTGTGTGTTGTTTGAGTAAATGAGAGAGAGGGAGAGAAATTTTGAATGAAATCACCTGCAATAATTTGAATAACTTGCTCTGGAAAGCTGGTCGATGTGGTGCTACGGTACTTCATGTTCTGGAGCTCCGTTAACTTCTACACTTTTATGTCGACGGTATGGATAAATTCATAAGAGCGACATAGCTTACAAACTAGTTCGATCCAATATGTAAATTCATATTTGTGAAGATTATTGAAAATTAAAGCCAAAGAATCTCAACGTTAGGGTCTCCAGAAGTGCACCATCACCACCCTTTCATCTTTCAGCACATTCGCGCGTTATTTTTGTGAGAAGTTAAGATTTCTTCTTTGCATCAAACATTGTAGAGCTTCATCACCATTTTACTTGGCATTAGGGCTGGTTCACACTGGTCAACATCGGATGTGCTCTTAACATCATCAGCTCCATTCAATCTGCCCACGGGGATGCAAAAACCCATGAGTAAGTATCAAGACGATCATATGATTTGCAGTGGTGTTCAGCGGAAGTGAATTAAATTTTGAGCGCGCCTCAATTTGCATGCATCGGAGGCGCTCGTTTCTCTTGCAACACTTACGTAGCTTGACATTTTCCCAACCGCCACCTCCTTCTCAGGCACACCGAAGACTTCATGTACGTCAGCATCTTCATCCAGGTATAAACATATTTTGCTTCATGTTGGTAGCAACATGTTTGCTTTTAATCAGCGTTCAGACCACTGATGATTCTGATATAATCTTTAACTTTTTGTCCAGATCCTGTCAATATTCACAGCTTATGCGAAATATATTTACCTCGTGGTGAGTTTCTACGAAGATAACAACTATCTCATCTAACGATGTTTTTAGCGGATTCTAAAATTTACCCTGATCAAGGTTCCGGCGTACGGAATCTACAGCTATTGTGCATCGAGGTCGTCACAGCCACTCTTTCCACCAGAGCAAGAGGTAGTGGGAAGGAAACTCCGCCTGCAGTCAAGATATATCTATTGCATAATGAGAATAATTTTCCATCTCTTACACATAATTTTCCATCTCTTACACGAGCTCCTTTTTTTTTCAGCAGGATCCCAATGCTGGAAAGAAGAAGAAGTCGAAGGGCAAGCTGAAGTACGTAAATAGGCGGCGTTGATTCACTATTTTTTAGTGGTGACGATCTGGTAGGAGCAGTATTTAGAGAATGATATTCGCATCCATGTAAACGAGGTACATGTATACAGTGCTATTTGTAATGTCAAAATCTATAAATAGCCGCCTCGCGGCGCGCTTAGCGCTCTATGTACTGCGCGATGCGAGTCACATGCCGTACGATTTATGCGAATAGATAACAACGTCATAGACAATGCGAGAAACCCCATGCTATAGCATGCCCATATGCACCACAACAACACAGCATTCCACCTGATGAGGACAAGCACCAGATCTATTGTTTGAGCAAAATGTTGTGTGCCGCTGTAATGTGTAGTAAGTCACATATACACACCACACGCACATTATAGGGTGCCTAGCTAGCTATAGCGATCGACAACAATGACTTATAAGACGACTATCTAGCTATCTAGCATATGCACGTGGGTCCGAGTATACGAGCCGAGCCATGCTAGCATGGGTTAACATCTGTAACAACAAGCTAGTAGTGTGATGACGCGCAGTGTATGCGTGCAGCGGTCTGTGCTTCTTTTCCAGCTGCTGTAGTTGTCAGTGGTTTATTCGTCTCGTCGTTTTGATTCATGTCATGGCTTTCAATTGTTGGTTTCGTAATCTAAGCCACTCATTGGTGTTTCATTTGCATTGCGCATTCTAGCATTGAAGGAGGTGGTCCATGTCTCGTTGTTAGTTCACCACACCACATGTGCTTCTCGTGGCATCTGCTACCCCACATTATAACATTCCAGCATTGTCTGCCACGGGACAACATGAAGCTTCCGAGATTGTCCACCCCACAAATGGCTTGCGGCGCACGCACACATGACCATGGACACGGCGTATGCAAAGTGCATTGTGTGCACCATGTTCACATTATTGTCATGAAATCGGCAGCAAATTAGATCACCACAAAGCTTTGCATTGGCATGCGATTTAGCCATGTACGCGGCGACATGTTAGTCCCGCTCATATAGTGAATGCTAGATGCTATAGCTACACACGTCCAATTCACACACAGAAATATGGCAGCGGATGCAGCATGTAACAAATGTGGTACAAGTCGCGAAAGATATAGACCATCTACTGCAATGGCGACGCATACGCACACACTAAAAACTCAGACTACGAAACGTAGTCGTATTCATTTAATGATTGACCACAATGATGACAACCAACTTAGACAACAGCCGGTGAACGAGAATCACGAACCACTGCGCGTACTGGGCGAAAAC
This sequence comes from Bigelowiella natans CCMP2755, assembly GCA_000320545.1. Classification (NCBI taxonomy): domain Eukaryota; phylum Cercozoa; class Chlorarachniophyceae; genus Bigelowiella; species Bigelowiella natans. The sequence goes on along the minus strand of ADNK01001130.1, from coordinate 9,075 downwards.
TATGTACACACATGCAGCTGCACATGTGTAAGTTATTATCAAATACCATGATTAATCATAGACACAGTACATAAAAGCGCTCTAACTGTGGCTTTGCACATAACATTATGAAAATTAGGATGACATCATGCCATTTCATCCGTCGCATGTGGTTAATAGTTGTATGTTCGGTGTGTGTTCCTAATGCCGAATGCAACCCCGAAAGATTTAATGCGTCGTGTCAAAGTTAAGATCGCGCTATTCCTTCAGTCTCCTGCCCGGAGGGACATAAGGAGCACCAAAGCCTAAAATACGACAATCAAGTCAAAACGTGGAGTCAAAGTTGTCTCTATCTATATGATGTAGTGATGAAAGTGATGAAAATGATGGAAGTGAAGAGAAGGGGTGTTGAGAAATAACAATGTTATGACCAAAGGTAAACACGTTCTTTGTTTGAATTTGGAAGTATATAAACACTTCCTCCCTGAGCAACATACCTCTTCTCTTAGTGCGTTTAGTTGCATTTGTCGAAACCGTCGAATTTAGGCGGCTGCTGCTTTTCGGGTCATTCTTCTTCTGGGATGCAGCTTTTGCTTTCTGGGCTTTTGGCTTGTATCGAAATAAACCTATATATATATATATATATATATATATATGTGTGTGCGTGTGTTTGTGTGTTGGTTACTGTAAGGGTTCATTTTTTCCTTCGTCTTATTGATGGCGACAGCCTTTTTTATTGCTATTGAGAGGCTGGAACATGACACCACCTCCGACTTATGCATACGATTATATTTCTCGTGTCGATTGTTGTGTCAGTATCAATCTTACCAGTAGAACTTGTATCAATGTCGCTGAAGTCATCCTTTCCAAGCTCAGTCTCCTCGTTATCATCATGATCTTTAACTTCTTCCTCATTGTGTCTACGACTATGGTCCTCTTTACCTTCAAGAGTACCATCATTAATGATAGGATCCCTCTCCTTGCTCCCTGTAGCAGTAGCAGAGGCACCGATCTTTTTTTTAGGCTTATATCCAAATAAACCTATTTTCAATAATGGTATATATGAATATTCCAGATTCATCAAACTATAGCCTCAACTTACTCATTACTATCGGTGCTATTATCCCCCTCGTCTTAGTGTTTCATTACCAGATCCTTGCAGTCGTCGACGTCGCTTCAAAATATGATGGTCGCGTTCTTTATCGCCTTGCTCCTCGCCTTCTGGCCTACAATGCAGTGGTAGGAGGAGGAGGAGGAGATAATAATCATAGGTATTTCAGAAACAATGTGTGAATTCACCATGCAAGGTTTTGGGTTTCCATCCCTGTGCATATTTATATATAAAATTAATGACACGGTCAAAGAGATTAAGCTTCATGTACATATAGTATATTAGATCACATATGGTCAAAGAGATAAAGCTTCGATATTAGGTACCTTTCGTCAATACTATTATCTTTTATCACCTTTTCGACTTCGTAGTCCGGTTGGAGAGCATAAACTCACCATCGAGCACGCGCATTTTATGCTTCCCGACATTCGTCTGCAGCACAATAAACAAGCCATGATGTACACGACATGTCATCAGCAGCAGCAAAAAGGGCAAAGAATGTGAGCTTTTTCAACAGAGCAGACGTCCATTTCTCCTCTATTAATAGAATTACCTGGCTGAAATGCTCCTCATATTTTTTTCTATCCTCCTGATTTTCCTAGGAAGACCGGAAACAAATAGAAAAACTTATAAGCTGCGAATCCTCAACCATTTCAGGACTGACGGTGCGACAACGGACTGATGCATGGTCAGTGCGGTTTCACCAGAATCTGCTTGAAGAAACGACGAGCCGCCATACGTACTTTCGAAAGCTTTCCGGTTCTATGGACCCCACAGTCTAGATTACCAGGGAGTTTTGGGGAGGGGACAAGAAAGGCTAAATCCTCTGTCTCTCTCTCTCTCCCTTCTTTTCTGCGTACAGCTACTGAAACAAGATGACTTACTTGTGCAACATTTACAACAATTTTCCATCGTGAATAAAACATCACAAGGTCTTTTCCCATTAAAAAGGATTGAAATCCTAGGAAATCCAACCTAGAATTTGGGCAGCTGCGAATCGTCTAGTTCATGGTTTCGTTTGGAGCGTATTTTTAGGAAATATTTAGTGCGTGATATGTCCCACATCATCTGATGGAATCCAAGAGTTCTTCGATTGTCTCGAGAATTGTGCTGCATTCGTGCTTGCGCGCATCACCATCTAGCCATGCTGGCATGTGACACATGTGCATCCTGTTGTGTGCACCACATCTTCAGGTGTGCTTTCTGCACACGTGCACTTTTTTTTTGAGCGCACAATGTGTGCCAGATGAAATTTGCTCAACATGCCTTTTCGCCGTGCTTGTGTTGCAATTCACAATGTTGTTCAGGGTGACACCCGCTAGCCCGGCTAGCCGGACAGTTGCCGGCTAGCCGGCCAGTGTCTGGGTGCCCAGAAACCTTGCTCCTTGTTCCAAAGGTTGTTTTTCTCGTTTCGTGCACTGCAAGTGTCTTGCAACACTTTGTGCAACGTTGTTTTTCATCATTGTCTTTTGTCTTTGTCTTTCTAGCTAGTTAGCTTTGTCTCGATGACCAGCACTTCTCCACGTGAAAGCAGCTCCAGACCAGCAAACCTAGAAACGTGCTGCAGCTCCTTCGTGATCGCAAGCTGGCGGCGATGACATGACTCAATTTGTTTCTGTTCGTGTTTGGAAGCCAATTTGGAAGCCGGTTTGAACTGCGTGACAATGCGATGCAGAACTGCGCTCAACAATGCAATGAGTTGTCATCTAGTCATCACAAAGAACGTTTCATTGCATGACATTAATTCACAAAGCTTGGAATGCTAGTCCTTTGTGCAATTGTGACAGCGTCTTTTTTAGCTGAACAAATTCCCTCGCCTTCTGGAGGGAACAACGACCAAGCAAATCCTTGTCGTCACCTGAGCGCGACTAATCAACACTTGCAGCCACACATTTGCTGCACAGTGTTTGCATCACGCATGTCAGGTTGCCAGCAACACGGACAAATGTGATGCTAACAAATGACGCAGCATTCGCCGACCGGCTCATTCTCAGCTTTCTCATCTTCAAGGGCATCCACAACTTCTTCATACAGACCTTCTGCATTCAAAAATTGAAACGCATTGTAGAATTCTTTCTCTTTGGCATTATCCTATGATTAACCAATCAGATATCATAGGACAGGAAGTAAGGGATTATTGTGCTTGTCGAAATTCAGTCAGTTATTTTAATATTTACAGTGACAGCTTTAAAGTCAAATTTGTCCCTCAGCTTCTTGTTCTTATCTAGTTCGTAGGGTGGTGGTTTGAAGGGAGCTTTCAGCTTCAACTTCGCCAGCTTTTCCCAATCAAAATTTCTACGTAAAGCAACAACAAATTGTTGATTGTTTGCCCTTCTAGACGACAAGGATGTTTAGTCATAAGTGTGAGCTGCAATTACGTAAAAAAATGATGCTCTTTGATCTCTTGAGATCCTTCTTTCCCACCACCCAGCCTCTTCTTGGGGTCGATTATCAACATCTAGGATTTGAGGAGGATTTACATGACAAATCAGTGAATATCATACTAGCCGAGACACTCCCGTGCAATCGTTACCTTTGAGATTAAGTCCCTTGCTTCCTCAGTTACCTTTTTGTCGTATTTGACGGTTGCGTTCAGATATTCAAACTTCGGGTCTAGCTTTGCGATGTGCTGTACTCTTCTGTGGGGGGGAAGGAGAGGGGAACATTATATAAGCACCAAGGAAAGAGTGGAATCGAGAGAGAGAGAGAGAGAGAGAGAGAGAGAGAGAGAGAGGAGTCTATGATAGCAAGCTAATTCTTTAAGGATAATCTATTCGTTTAGTCCATTCCTTTGACTTTCCACACACTTTTTTTCTTGTCAAAACTGGATATATATGGTTTTATAATATGTGTGTTTTAGTACGGATCCGAGGTGAACGGCGACCACGGTCCTGGAGTTTTCGATTTGCTCTTGCTGCTGCCCCCCCTCTTCGCTGCCGCAGCTTTCCTTTTCTTCCTCTCACCACGGAGGGGGTCAGGAATTTTCTAGATAGTTTATACAGGAATATGTCGTACGGGCATTTCGATCTCAACATCGCTAGTGGCAGGCATATTCTTACTACTCTGCGTGCTGGTCCTATTACTACTATTTCTATCCTCTATTTTTACCACCTTTCCGGTGAGCATGACGTACAGCAAGACACCGAGGGACCAGAAGTCAGACGACCGATAGGTTCCAGTTCTCGAGACTATTTCAGGGGGCCAGTATCCTGGGGTGCCAGCCACATGCTTCAGGATCTTCGGTGGCTTTGGTAGTTTTACGACGAGGCCCAAGTCTGATATCTTGCAGTGGCCATCTTCAGTGAGGAGGATGTTTGAGGGCTTGAGATCCCGGTACGCATACTCAAGGCTATGTATATGGTCGATTCCGAGAAGAATCTCAGCGAGGTAGAAGCGGGATCTTTCCAGGGAAAAGGGTCCCTTCTCCAAGTATTGCCTCAAGTCGCCCCCCATGCACATCTCAAAGACTAAATGCACCGCGCGCTCACTGTGGAACGAGTATTTCAAATTCAATACAAATGGAGAGTCTGTTCTGGAGAGAAGCTGCATCTCATTCAGGCACATCCAGCCAGTCCTGTTTTTACGCAAAACCGCCTTCGGAATCTCTTTCATTGCATAGAGGGTGTGGGTGTCTTTCTTCACCACCGCTAAAACACGGCCAAACGCCCCCTGACCTAGAGGAGCCAGCGCTTGCAGGTCTGATGGGGACAATGTGCGCGTGGAATACTCGTATATCTGGACGAACCGCTCGAAACATGCTGATTTGAGAAATGGCCCATAGAAAGACACTAGAACTTCTTTGACGCGTTCGTAACACTCATCAAACATAGCCTCGTCGATATCTCCGGCGGCTATCTTGAGGGCGACTGGGGTGACTCGGAGAGCATTTCTCGGAGTCACATTTCGCCTATGGTGGAGGTCTTTCTTGTCAGGTTTCGCCTGGGTGTTCTGTACGAATGCCAAATGGTGAAGTTTTCGCATCGCACGATTCGCTGTTGCTTTCGTGGGGAATTCTAAGCTTTTGAATACGTCGACAGCATTAATAAATTCGAAGCAAGCGGATAGATGACGTTCCTTGCAATACTGCAAAAGAAAATAGTAAGCTAGGGTGTTATTATATGCTGATTCAAATGTTGCAAACTGCTTCTTGGCTGCCACTATTTCGGCTTTAAGATCCTTGAGTCTCTTCAATTTCAATTTTGTCCTCTTTGCTGTCCTTTTTCGAGTGGATGAATCCGTGGCATACTTCAATTGTTTGCCATGCAGTGCGCTTTCCAGGGACGTGCTAATCGTGTTTCGCCTTGCTAACACAAGATCGTCAGTATCACTTGTCCTGTGATCTTGTTCCAGATGAGATTTTTCCTCCTCGTGCGCCCTAGCACTTAGATTACCATCGTCATTGTCTTTGCCCAGATCCTTTTCTTCCTTGCCCTCGTCCTCAGTTTGATTACCGAGTTCGTCGTCGCTCGTAGATACAGCGACTGCTCGTTTTTCTGGGAGATCCAGGTGGTTTTTGGCGGAATCCAACGGAGAAGATTGCTTTGCCCCTTCTTCCAGAGCGGCGTCCGTATCCTTCGTCGTACTTGTAGGCATCTCAAATACACATTATAGATTGGGGTGGCGACGATCGAGGCTGGATGGACTCTACGATGGACACTACTAATATCTTCCAGCCTTACCTATTTACATCACTGCGACGAGGAATTGCAGCCCTGAATCCCCAACTCTGATTGGGATTTTATTGGCAAAGCACATGCATTCGCCCTCTCGGTGCTCGCTTGCTCGGCAGCAAGAAGAATCGGCACTACGCTCCTCACCCGGTTCTACAAAAGAAATGAGGACTAAAATTCCATAGAAATGCAGGGCTGTTTTATCCTGCGACATTCAATCAATTCGACCGAGAATTATCACAAGAAGAGCGGCGGATATTAAAACGACGGACGGACGACAGTACCGGCTCTCGCAGTGGGAAAACAGGAAGGAAAAACAGCGAGCTTAGACCGCTGACAGAACAATCTCGAAATTCCAACTTCATCAAATATTCGTTCGGATGAGACCGAGAAATCGTCGAAATTCTGATATTATACCAAATAAATATCGTAGGAAATAATTCTAAAATTATTGCCAGATAACCTAGACGCTACGAGCGCTGAAGAATAATCTCGCTTAATCCTCAAAAACAATGGCGGTAGGCCGAAACCACGCCGTTCATTAAAATATTGCAGTCTCTTCCTGTCTATAAATTGTCATTTTTTAAGAAACTCTCCCCTGCTAAATCTTTTTACAGTCTCTCTTAACTCATCTTGTGTCATGAATCTTTGATGGGATCAACGGAGGATACTGAGGACGTGTTATTCTTAACCTTTTATTGTCAATAGGGCATGGAGGAGAAGGAGGGCAGAGTCTCTCCTTTATTCCCTACCAACCCGCGTCTGGGACGAAAGCTATTTCTCTCCATAGTAAGAGCGAAGCACTAATCGAACGGTGGTGGTGTGATGATGAAATAAGACGACGAACTCATTCAACATATCTTGCAGAACACGAGAGTCCATCAAGTGAAGCGCACTGATTTGCAAGGGTTCAAGTACTGCGATGAAACTATACACGCCTTCGATATTCCCGATATCTTCCTCTTCTGTGAGAGGTCTATGCTGGAGAGCGCGAAGGGCGAATGTAACAAAGCAGCTGCCTCCCCCGGAAAGATCGACAGATGCATTCAGGCCCTTGGAGGCACGGATGAGGTGGCTACCATGAAATTTAACAACATGCTTACTGTCTTAATCCTCCCAACACCATTTGGTTTTGCAAACTACAAGAAAAGAATCTATTTCCCCCTAGTAATTACCTGTTGCATCTGCTGCACTCGAAGAATGACAACCTTTCCATCCCCTCATATATTGATAATATATATATATATATATATATATATATATATATATATATATGTGTGTGTGTGTGTGTGTGTGTGTGTGTGTGTATGTGTGTGTGTGTTAAAAATGTCTCTCTGTCTGGACGCACGACGATGACAATCAATCAGGCCGCAAGATCAGGGGCATGGCTCCCTCTCCTGGGATGCGCTCTCGGTATACAGTGTTTTCCTTTGCGCCCTGCTACCAGCTGGTGGTGACACCATTCTTTTTTATGTAATTCGTAGGGCTGAACAATGGGTCAGGCGTGAAGAATGGCCAAGGGGAGGCTGCTGCCGCAAAGGAATTTTGCACGACAAAGCTCCTTGATAGACTCCCAGAGATCACAACAGGACTGGCCAATGCATACCAGCGGCATGCACAGAACATCGCCAACACCGAGCACAAAGCGAGCAGCGATGGTTCCTCATCCTCATCCTCATCGTCGTCGCCGTCGCATAGCCTGTTGGAAATGGGGAGCGCACTTTCACTACTGGGAGTTGTGCTATCGGTGCTCCGCCTGGAGCCATCCCTCCCTCGACGGTTGATGGATGAAGCCCGGGTGGGAGGAAGGCAAGGGACAGAAATGGAACACCCTGAGACCAAACTAAAGGAGGGGGATGAAGCGATGAAGAAGGAGGATGAGAAGGTGACGGCAGCTGTAAGTGAAGGAAACGAGCAGGAAGAATTAGGCGAAGGCCTCCTCACACTGCTGTTCCGCATCATGGGTGACAGTATGGGCCGGAAGGGCGGCGAGCGGGCACGTTTATTCATGATGCCGGTGAAGAAGCTTCTGCTCACGTTGTCTACCTGCTTAGATGTGCTCTTGCAACACTGCACGACAGCAGCGCAATCATCATCATCATCAATATCGTCTTCATCTTCATCGTCGTCGTCACCCGATTCAAAGCAACAAGAGCAGATAGCGATGAAGAACAACAACAACAACAAGAAGAAGAAGAACAAGAAGAAACACCAATTCGACGAGTGGGATTTGAGGGATGCGGCGGCGAGAATGTCAAGGTAACTCTGATCTCCAGCCATTCCATTCGCGCTGTTCAATCTCATGCCTCCTTTCGCTCTTGGCCATCTTTTCTGATGGAAAGTTTTATGCGACACATCCCCCTTAATGGCATCATGGTGTTTCTTCCTATATTCGCCTTCTCTTCCTCCTCCTCCTCCTCCTCCTCTTCTTCTTCTTCTTCTTCTTCTCCTTGCATTCTTCGTTGTTAGAAAGCATTCTCCAGTGATCGTGGAAGAGAAGGAGGACGGCAAGCTCAAAGTCACAACCTTTGCTACTCTCCCCCCCGCGTGCCAAGAGGCTTTGCGGATCATGCAAGAGAGCTGCGCTGCTGCTTCTAGGACAAGCACTCAGGTAAACGGCCGATATATATATATATATATATATATATATATATATATCATGGTAGCAGCAGCTGTACGTGAAGTAGCGAGCGACGAATTTAAACAAACGAGAATTAATCAGTGCTCCCCTGCCTTCTTTTTGGTTGTTCCTGTGCGCTCGCTCATTACCATTGCCGTTTAGGAACCTGCTGCGGCTTCTGGCGCTGCTGCAAGGACGGTCTCCACTTGGATGTGCAGGTAGTTTGTTGTCGTTGTTGTTGTTGTTGTTGATGATGATGATGATGATGAACCGGGGGTTAGGGGAAGGTATATGAGTCGCTAGAGAGAGGAGAGCCATATATACGTCCGTGTATAGTACATGTGCGTGTGTGCTTCTCTCTCTCCCTCTCTCCCTCTCTCCCTCTCTCTCTCTCTCTCTCTCTCTCTCTCTCTCTCTGTGTGTGTGTGTGTGTGTGTGTGTGTGCGTATATGTATATTTATGCAATCAGCGAAGTTAGGTGCTATTCTTTCTCCACTCAGCGTTCTTAAAGCTGCTCTTCTTGTTCCCTCCTTCTCCTCCTCCTCCTTCTCCCCACCACCATCACCACGACGATTGCCGTCCTTGTCCCTTCTGCATAATTAGGCAAGTCCTGCACCTTACAGAGCGAATGATCGACGGCATCGTCACGGTAGCGAGGACAAAAAAAGGAAAGAATATTGATACTGATGTAGGGG